>JAFVLL020007645.1:0-42132 GCA_021397915.2 Tor tambroides
TACAACTAAACACAGCAGGAAACTCATTATGGTTTGAATAGCAATGTCAAAGCTGTTGGAATTCTGGCTCGCTGGACTTTACTTTTTTCTTTTCCTCAAAATGATCTGCATTGTTTAAAAAGTGGTTCATCCTCTGTCAATATAATACTGAAGAAAAAAAGTTCATAATATAAAAAATACACTACTGTTCAGAATTTTAGTGTCATTAAGATAAAATTAAAATGATCAAAAGTGACAGTAAAGACATTTTTAATGTTACAAAAATATCAATTTCAAATAAATGCTGTTCTTTTGAACTTTCTACTCATCAAAAAACACTAAAAAAAGTACACAGTTTCAAAAAAAAAAAATGAAGGAGCATATTAATATTAAAATATTAAGCTTTCAACATTGATAATAAGAAATGCTTAAGCACCATATCAGAATAATCTCTGAAGGATAATTTGACACCGAAGACTGAAGTAATGGACAGGAAAAAACTACATTTTAAAATGTATTAAAACAGAAAACAATAACAGTTTACAGTATTACTGTTTTTACTGTATTCTTGATCAAATATATATAGCTTTCGTCAGCATAAGAGACTTCCTTCAAAAAATATGTATATGTATATGTACTATATAATGTTATATAACAACAACAACAACAAAAACTAAATTCATCCAGCTAAACAGCTTCATTACACCATAACATGCACTCATGAGCTCATGAAGAACTTTAATTAGGTAGGTGCATTAATTCTGAATAGCGGCCCACAGGTGTGTGTGTGTCTGCATGTGAGAAAAAGAAAGACGAAGGCTGTTGTTTTGTGGCCTGTAAGACTCAGCGGTCGTCCTCCTGCTGGGTTCTTATTAGAGACAAGGTACATGAGATTCTGCTGCTTCACGCTGATATGAACTGCAGGTACTCTTGATAATTGGCGGCGCTAGTTGAGGACATGCCACACTCTTATCCGATATGGGAAAAATACAGTTTTACCTCCGCCGCAGAGAAGAGCTATCATGCCATTCAAATCGGAGGAGAGGGACATAATAAGATAAAATAATGAACTTAGATGTCACGTCTTATATAACACATTTTTAGCCACAAATTATGCACAAACATACACAAGAAATGCTCAAATCTTCGTGACCTGCCACAAAGCCTGCCTATCTAAACAACATCATCTGGTATTATAGCTGTTCCAAACTAGGCAGTTAATAATCTTGTATATCTGTCATGGATAAGAATGTCAAAACATCCCAGAATGCAATGTGCAGAAATGTCAATTATAAATACAAGTATATTTCATTGCAGATATATTTGTGTGCTATGCAGAACTCTGGTTGAGATTCTACTGTAAATTTGTGTCCGCCACATTAAAAAGTTTTCATGAATGCACTTTATTGTGTACATATGCTGCTTTAGATATACAGTATGCAGCCTGTGTGGCCTCAGACATTAACCTAGTCAGACATTTTGATGTAAAATTATCTAAGTTATCTAATTACTTTGCAAGCAATAAAATACAAAAAAAAATATTTAACATAATTAGCTACTTTATAGTAATAATATAACAGTGTTACAAAATACTAGTGCTGTGTTCGTTAACATCTACTACAACCAATGGTTATTGTAAGAAGTGCTATTTGTGTGCTGCTAATTGAGTTTATGACTGCATTTACTATTTTTTGTAGCCAAATTGCCCTTGTGGTAGATTCTCGAATCTTCTACAGAAAGAAATTAAGAAATTTCTTAAGTTCAATTCTAAATTTGTAAGACTGTTCCTAAGTGCAGTTCTTAAGTAGTTCTCAAATATATATATATATTTTTATTTTTTTCGTAAGAAGAAAGATACAGGCTTTGGTGTTATCTAATTGTGTGGCGGCTCTCGCCTGTAGACTCAATGAAAACACCTCAAACGCCGTCTTTTTGAGCTGCCAGCAGATTACTGTATAATAATCATAAACGTGCATACAATTTGTGTCACGACAAGCTTGACGGGAGTTCAGCACTCGGCGTTGTGTGTATATTGTGCCATGTATTTTCAGTAGTTATTTTTAAAGAGCCTGTCTCAAGATGGAGCGGTCTGCTGAATTCATTTGCGTTCTCTCTAGAGTGAATGCATTTGTGTGAGATTATGTGTGTGTAGCTGCTAGAGTAAAAGCGTCCTGTGTATTGGCGCTCTCATATGTGCTGAATGCTGCCGAAATATGTTGTAATCATAAAATTCCCTTTATAAAAAGTCCCTGTTTGAAAAGTTTTTGAAGAGTTGTTACTGAATGTGAATTCACCGAAAGAAATCAAGTCATGCATAATCATAACCGATCACTGGTGTACTCTATATAAAGAGTAATTGTGCAAATCTCACTTTATATGAATTGTATGTAGTAGGGATGTCCTGAGCCAATCTCAAGAATCGGGATCGGGGCTGATTAAGCTTTTTTTTTTAAACTGATTGTTATCGGCTATCCTAAGTCCGATCTTTATTTTATTTCAGCTGTCATGCCGGTGTTGTGCAGTAGGTGGTGGTATGCACCTTCCAGTAGAAGAAAAAAAGAGAACAACTTTCTTAAGAAATATTTTTACAAAATGAAAAGAGGTAGAAGTTAAATAGAATTGAATTATTGCTTTGTGAATTGCAGACCAAAAATGAAAATTTGCTGAAAATTTACGCACTCTCAGGCTTCACTTTTTCACTTCACTTTTCACTAAAGAAAGTAATATTAGAGGACTTGTATTTTAGCTGGAAGCAATGGTTTGAAGTTAAAAACTTCTTGATGTTTATTACAAACACACAGCTTTTTACTTCTCAAGGCATTACCTGATGGACTCGAGGCGTGTTGTGGATTATTTTGATGCTTTTATCAGCTGTTTGAACACTGTTTCTGACGGCACCCATTCACTGCAGAAGGTAAATTGGTTAGCAAGTGATGTAATGCAAAATTTCTCCAAATCTGTTCCAATTAAGAAACAAACTCAATCTTGTATGGAAATTTCAACAATTCCTCATTTCTGGGTGAATTATTCCTTTATAATAAGATAAGCAGTGTTCCACATGGGGCAGCAGAGGTCTTTGTGCAGGACCATGACCCAACTATGGCTAAACTCTTGTGCAGACAACTGACAATATCAATATCAAGCACATAAGCAGACTATGGGCTCATGGGAAATTGACTGACAGGCAACAGGGCTCTACACACAATCTATCACAGCACTGCAGCATGTTAAGAGGACATATCGATGTGCGCCACCTCATTCCACAGACCTGACAGCTGTCATGGATATCCATCCCCTAAAATTCCCATCTTCCTCCCCGCATTCATCTCAATCAGACAAGCGCTCGGCCCCTAGACTCGCTGACTGACAGTCACAAAGTTAAAAGCCCTTATACACTACAGACAAAAAGCCCACAGCGTACAGCCGAGCTCCTCATCTCCCTGTTTACATCTTCTAAACACTCCTCATAGAGCCCATTGACTCCGCTTTGAGGAGCGTGCATGTGACGCCTCTGAAAGGAGAAGGTTGACTCACTTCTAGAAATCTGTCTATTTTCACACTGAAAAGAAAAGAGCTCCCGACGGACGTGCGCTTTAAACGCAGCCAAGTTTGGCCACAAAAGACCCTAATTTGGAAGGAACTTGAGAGCCAATGGAGCTTGAGAGCATTCCATCGAACCAGACACTTGGCATCGAACCCGGTCTGGTTTGAGAGAGTGAATGAACGCTGACACTCTGTGGCATCTCCGTGAGAGAGCTATAGATGACAGGCCATTTGAGTGACAGGCCTCTTTTCAGAAATCACTCGCTATTGAGACGCGGACACAGAAAGTGGAGACGTCTCATTGTAACAATGACCGCTGATGAGGTTCCCACAGGTCTACCGCCACACACACACACACGGCTCCATTTTGGGTCGTCATTTTGTCTCTATCAATACATTTCGGCTTTTGATGAAGCTTCGTTTCTTCTTCAGATGAATCTTCTTTTACCTGCACTCCCCTGAGGGAGTCATGAGGCCGGTTCTATCTCGAGCGGTGCAATCATTCTCCATCGCAGCAGAACTCTCATGATGTACTGATGTAAGATAAACCTCCACAGAATATGTGTGTCGATGGTGCCGTGCACAAACACCCAGACACGCACGCTCACAGCTGTTCGGTGCCTCATGGGCCGTGCCTTCCACAGGCAGTCGGTGTGCGGCTGTGAATTAGTCCTGCCACTAAAAAGCTGGGCTGTCATTTATAATGTGCTCAGACGTCTTCCGCTCATATCTCCTCTGAGTCACTCTGAACTCTGTCTGTTAGCACTCACAAACACAACTAGAGATAAGACACAAACGGGGTGGTTGAAAAACTGCTGACTGAAATTTCATCTTTGATTTCATGAAGACGCGCTCGTAATGCAGACGTTCAAAAACAAGCGCCCACGTAACGCACAAAAGAGCTAGTGCTCAAGATGTGTCATATTTCACCCCAGAATCAAAAACAAGAAATTCCATTTTGTATAACAAAACTGAAACCTAATTTTCCTTGCTAATTAAAAATGTGGTAACACTTTACTTAAAGATGTATAATGCATTATAAAGGGTTATTAAAGGGTATAATGCATTAGAATTATTCATAATGTGCATTGTAATACATTACATCTTGTCGTTAATAATTATAACCAAATTTAAAATGCACAGTGTAACAATGAATTGATAAGTGTTATAATGTATTAACTGTGGTTACAATTATTCATTAGATTGTACAATGCATTATAAGGTGCATTACAAGGCATAATTAATGCAAGGCAAGATGCTTTTGCTATTAATAGATGCTATATTGTGTAGTTTGCTTCATTTGTTTAGATGTATTTTAATGTTTATGTATGTATATTTTATTGTGTTGAAATATGACTCACACATATCTTTGACAGACATACCCGCAAATACTTCTTACGAAACACAAGTTAGCATCATCTTTAGTTTATTAGGCTCATTTGACCTGACCCTCTCTCTGACACACGCATGTCCTCACAATTAGTTAATTAAATACGACATCACAAATACGTCATTCTAATGAAAAAGCTATTATTACAGGAACAAACATACTGTATGCACTCTCTATTACTAGCAAACACACACACAACTGCAAGCCTTTGAAGTGTCAACAGGAGAAAGGAACAGAGTACAACAGAAAAGAGAAAATCCACGGTGTCAGTGAGAGAGAGAGAGAGAGAGACAGAGACTGAGAGAAAGAGGGAGAGAGAATTTCAATTAGCTTTTCTAATACCAACAGAGGGGCTGGGCTGGCAGCCGGAATGATTTATCAAAGTTATTGCTTCTCTTAATGAGAAAACATGTCACACGCCTGGCTTTGTAGAATGACAAGCTAAAACCAAACAGAGGGAGGAAAAAAGGCCCTTTTTTCTTGGAGGGTAAAAACACACACACACACACACACACACACACAACTGGAGGCAGACGCACTATTGTCGTAATAACAAAGCTCTTCTCAAAGCGGAGGTAAATATCAGGCCTGTGCACTTCGCTCAGCAATCATTTCATAATACCGAATCCATTATTAGAATATTAACTGAACTCTACACATTGTCATTTCTGTGTTTGTACGTTTGCTTCTAATAATGTGCCAACGGAGAAGGTGAACTCTGTGCCTGTGTTACCCGTCTGAGGCTGTTCCTGCAGTGTGCGAGGGTTTTGTGGCTGGCAGAAGCACAAAGCTGTGATATAACTGAGACAAAGCACTGTGTAGGACTACGGTGAAGAAGATGGCACATTTTCACATTCACAGAGTCACTGCCACATCCATGCAAAATACTGACTGAGAGACCTTCCCCATAGAGACCTCTTTAACATCCTAAACAGAAATTATATATATATATATATATATATATATATATATATATATACGTATATATGTGTGTGCGTGTACACACACACACACACACACACACACACACGTACATATATGGATATATATGAAATATAAGGAAGCATGATAATCAGACTACCAATTATTGTATAGCGATTCATACCAATTATAATATTTAAATTATTATTATTATATATTATTAAATATTTTTTAAACATGTAAACAATGAAATTGCTACATTAAGATATTTTAAATATATATCTTAGAATCTTAATGTAAAAATTATACAAACACATACATATATTTTATGATATATAATAATTATATATTTTAATATTGTCTTATATATTTTAAATGATAAATTTCTTTAAAAAAAAGTTTGTACCTTTGTGACTTTGTATGCATTTTTATATTTTCATTAAAATATAAAATATTAAAATATATTAAATTAAACATTTTAATAATTATATTTAAAAAAAACTATTTCTAAATTGTATTCATAAAATATGTTTTATACATAAATAAATAAATAAAGTGTCCAAATACACTAACTGTAAGTCAAAAATTCCATGTTTCTTTATATTTATTTTGTTCAAAGAAGTGTTAGGAGAAACATCTGAGACAAAGTTGATATTTCAATAAAACAAGTTACAAAAAAGCAACTTGCTTGCCTTCTTTCTCTTTCTCTGCCAGTAAAAACTACAATATAAGAGGAGCAATATAAGAGGTCTGCTCTCTGATGGTAAAGTAGAGCTGGCCGTGGCTTGCCTGCACCGCTCGCCTGAGAAAACAATGTACGGACACATGCTGCTATCAACTCAATGAACAATCCTGATAAAGATGAATGCAAACTGCAACACTGAGAGCCCCCGGCAACCAGGACACTCCACAAGGTTAGTGGGAGACCAATCTGAAGTGGTTTTTATCTGTGAGGCAATATTAGTCTTCTCTGTATGAATACTTATCACCTGGGTGAATAGATACAGCATTTCTGTCTGCAAGGATTATTACAAGAGCAAGATCAATGCAACCCAAAAGCCGCAGGTTTAAATGCAGCCATAAAAGCTGATGGACAAACAAACTGATTAATAATGAAAGTGGACCTTCCTATGAAATGAATAGAATCAACAAGGCTAGACTGAACGTCTGCAAAAAAGGAAAATCGGAATCATCCATACCTCTCCTTCTCAAACCTCTTATGTCAGTCTGAGTAAATGAACACTATAAATCAAAACTTACTGTATGAACTCATGTGAGGATTTTGGTGCATCTCTACTTTGCTGATGTCACTTCCTCCTCAGAGGACAAAAGGTAACAGAGTTCCTCCTCATTCTCATATTTCCAGAATCACACGCATTTCAGCCATACCTGAGAATCCATGTGCGGCGACACAGCAGGAGGGATGGAACAATTTCCACCCGGGACCCTGCTGTCAGATCTGGTGTGTGTGTGTGTGTGTGTGTGTGTGTGTGTGCGTACACAGAAAAAAGTCAGCTTGTTGCTGTATGACTCAGGCAATACAATATATCCCACTGATCACGGAATAAAATGAAAAACTCTTTGAATTTGCAGCGGATATTCATGTCATTCCACCACGGAGAGGACAGGGTGACTTCAGAGGAGAGAATCAAAAAAAGAGAGAGTTGAAAGTTTTGAAACACTGAAAGAACCTTGTCACGGGTGCCGGAGGGAATTCTGTTCAAAAAGAAGATCTGGTGTCTGTCAGAGCGCGTGTAAAGGCCAGGAAGACGGGAACAAATACGTGAGCGGCGACAAATCAAAATCACAAAAGTAGACCCTTGTGCTCTTCACAGGAGGGTTGGTTCCCGCTGGCTGGAGCGGGACTGTCTTTAAAAGACGTCGTCCCGTCGGCGGCGCAGTGACACTGACTGACATTTTGCTTTCTGCTTCCGTCCCTGAGAGTGCTTATCCCAGCTGTGACCCACATACTGTACTTAATCCCACCACTACAATACAGACGCACTTAACCACAAGATCTGCTTTCACACGCACAAAAGAGCTGCCTTTAGGGGGGAAAAAGAGAGGTAGCGAAGGAGAGAAAAAAAGAAGAGAGTAGGGTGCAGGTAAAAGTACTGAAGTCTAAAAGGGGCATTGCCCGCACAGGGAGAAAAACACTGTCCAAATGGGGAATTTTGATAGGAATCAGGCTCAAAATGAAATATGTTTGAGACAGGAAGGAAGTGACTAAATATGATGTTAAAAAATATTTAAGTGCATAATTCCTTCAAAGTGCAAATGTGCACTTGGAGTGGAATTCCCACTCTTGCTGGGGATGGGGCGAGGGACTCTTCTCCTTCGTTTTTTTGTTCATGACCAACAGAAAATGTACACTAGCATTCAAAAGTTTATGGCTCAGTTTTTTTTATTTTTATTTCATTTTTATTTTATTTATTTATATCTATTTATTTGATAAAAGAAGTCTCTTATGCTCACCAAGGCTGAATTTCTTTACTATCTAAAATGCAGCAAAAACAGTAATATTATGAAATATCATTACAATTTAAAATAATTATTTTCAATTTCTTGAGTCTTCAGTGTCACATTATCATGTGATCAATCATTCTAATAATATTTTTGTGGAAACCATCATAAATTCCGGACACTTTCATGAATAGAAAGTTTAATAGAATAACATTTATTAGAAAAGCATTTACTGTCATGCATTTATCAATTTAATGCATCCTTGCTTAATAAAATTATTAATTTCTGTTACATTTTAGTGTAGGGACCAATTCTCACTATTAACTAGTTGCTTGTTCGCATGCCTGTTATTAACATTTTGGCTGTTTATTAGTACTTATAAAGCACATATTCTACATCCTTAATCCTACACAATACCTAAACTTAACAGCTACCTTACTATTAATAAGCAGCAAATTAGGAGTTTATTGAGGCAAAAGACATAGTTAATGGTTTGTTAATAGCAAGAATCGGACCTTAAAATAAAGTGTGACCTTAATTTCCTTTAAATAAATACATACATACGTACATACATCTCACTGATCCCAAACTGATCGGTAATAGCGAAATATTTATTGTGGCAGATAAATGGCGCCAAGTTGTGTGAATAAGGAAATCCATAATGATCCTCATTTGCATAGAAAGGAGAAGTGTTTGCGCTGAAAATAATAAAAATTACTTCATTTAAATACATCCCAGTGCTATTTCAGTAAATTTAATGCCTGATTAAACTAGATTATGGGTGGTTAGTGAATAAGTTTTTGTGATGAAATACCATATACACAAGTGGTTGTTTAGTGAATCCACCCCACAGTGTTTCCACATGACAACAATTATGTCAAAGGGGTGGGGGTTTCCTTCTCTAGATGCCCAGTGCTGACCTCCGCACTCCTGAACAAGAGAGAGAGAAAGAGAGAGAAAAGAAAACTTTCTCTGGTGGAGAGTGAAAGCCCCAGTGGGAGGCTCGGCACTCTCTTTCTTTTCCTTCCTCCCCTCTGCTGTCTGCTCTTATGGCAATGAAAACACCACTGAATGACCTCACCACAAAGAATGCTACACATTGGTGCTGTATGATGACAAGAACAGCGGAAACTACAGCATAGAGATGGTATCTTATCACACCACAGTACTTTCATATATACTGTGGTACTGAAGGACTATTATATATATATGCCATGGTATTTACATGACACTCCAAGGGTGTGTCAAAAAACATGGCGATACAAGGATTGTTCTTACAGAGATAAATAACATAAGTTTAAACCCTTACAAAAATGTACCATTATAACCACAGTTTCTAATGTTACTACAATAAACTGTGGCAACTTGCATTAGCAACAAAACAAAACAAAACAAAACACACTGGACTGGCCATCAATCCACGGTGTTTCCCTATGATCCTACACAGGACAAGCAGTTTGGAACACAAAACGATACAAAGCAAAACAAAAAAGCAAAATGAAACAAAACAAACAACAAAATAAATAAATAAAATAAAATAAAATAAAATAAAATAAAATAAGATAAAATGCCCATCCATCCAGAGTGTTTCCCTATGGCCCTACACAGGACAAGCAGTTTGAAAAACGAAATGAAACAAAACAAAACAAAAAATGAAATGAAGTTAAACAAAACAGACTGGCCATCCATCCAGGGTGTTTCCCTATTGCCCTACATAGGACAAGCTGTTTGGAAAATGAAATGAAATGAAACAAAACAAAACAAAATTAGATAAAACAAAACAAAACAAAACAAAAACAGACTGGCCATTCCAACCAGGCTGTTTCCCTATGGCCCTACATTGGACAAACAGTTTGGAATTAAAAAAAACAAAACAAATTCTAAAAGCTTCACACACTGAATGAGAGCCCAGTAATTTATGGCTTTAACAATTGTTAGAACATTGGTATTTGGACAAAAACTACTGTTACCATGGTAAATTCCTAAAAGGAAATCCAGGCTCAAACAGCCCACCATTCTCTACACTTACATCTCTTGTTCCTTGTCCTCTCCAGTTGTAAAACAGGCCGAGGGGCAAGCCACATTTTTAATTTGCCATGAGAGAATTCTGGAAACTCTTGAGCCTTCACGCAGTAAAACCCTTCAGCACTTTAAACTTCACACCCTCTGTCTCACCCTCCATCTCTCCGAGCTGAAGTTTGGCTCTGAACCCCAGCACAGCTGCAGGGCAAAGTCCTGTCTACTCAGAGCACACTCTCGCCAGTGTGCCATGCATTAAGATCTGTGCATGTGAAGTTACGCCTGCCAGTTTTGCTTAACATTTTATCACTTATCATGTGGAAACACGCCGTCTCTTTTTCGCAGCAGATTAAAAAAAAGCCTGTCCCTGCTGTAGGACACCGCACGCTTCTGTCGGCTCAAGGGATGCCTTCTTCCTTGACTTTTCTGTCACTCGTCTTGAAAACTTCTGCCGTGATGTAGTTCAGGGAGGGCATGGCATCTTAATGAGCTGGATATTCCAACAGAATTCCCTGTCGGTGGAATGGATTTGACAGACTGGAGTAAACACACACAGAGCTGAGTTTACGCTCCTGAGGCGATGTGAACCTGAGTAACTGATGTAATTAGTTGAGGTCCTCCTCAGCTGCAGGTGGGCCGCACTCTCCAGACAATTATATAATTAGTCCTGAGGAACTCGTTACTGGAGCACATTTTAATATGAATGCTGGCGTAATTGTGTCCGTAATTGTGATGTAAACTGACTTGATGATATCATCTCTGCGGCTCAGGACACCCTAATGAAATGAATTTAAACTTAAATGTTTAAAAGACTCAAACGTGGCTTCAAACAAAAAAAAAAAAAAAAATGGGGAATTGGCTGAGATATCTAACCAATGCAAATCACAAAACCAACATATGGGACACTGATTGGTCAATAGAGAAATACATTTTAGGGATGCCCATTTTTGCAGTACCGTATTGGTTTTCGGACAACATTATTTTAACAAAACAAAAAATAAACATGCAAAGCAAATCACAAAACAAATGGTACTATATTTGTTATAGGCCAACATTACAGATTTTTATAAATATATTCAAAATAAAACCAATCAAAATCTAAATGTTTAAAATATAAGTAGCTACAAACAAAAATGGGGAATGTTTTGAGATATCAAACCATGCAATGCAAATCACAAAACTAGTGCACTATACTGTTTATAAGATTTTAATAAATAAAATAAAATAAAAATTAATGTTAAAAATTTAAAAAAAAAACTTGCTGTACTACATTTATTATTGTTCAAAATTAGAGATTTTTTTTTTTTTGTAAATAAGATAAAATAAATTAAATTGTTTAAATATTCAAACATGGATACAAACTAAAATGAGGAATTGTTTGAAATATCTAATCATGCAAATCATCATACCCCAAAATACTTGAGGCTGTAAAGGTGCTTCAGCTAAGTACTGAGTTAAGGGTAGGAAGACTTATGCAATGTACTTATTTCAGTTTTTTTTTTTTTTTAATTAATTTACGAAGTTGTGACAATTCTGTTTTTGCTTTGTCATTATGGTGTATGGAGTGTAGATTCATGTGGAAAAAAAGTAATTCAAAGCAGTTTAATATAAGGCTGCAACATAACAAAACCTGAAAAAAAAATGAAGGGGTATGAAGACATTTTATAGGCACTGTATGTGTGTTTTTGGACAGTATCAGACATTTTGAGTTTATTGGCAATATCAAGAAAATAATTCTCAGCTTAGTGAAATCAGTCTGATTTAGTAATCTAGTGCATTCCTACAGTAACTGCAATGACATCAAACACCAAAATATTGTGTATTTCCAAATGTGCGTGGTGGGAGAGAGACTGTAGAGCGGGAAAACTGCCATTTTCCTGATACAGCTACATCTCGAGTGAGTCACCTCTTCTTCACTGATGAAATAAACCCGAGCCCATGTGTGAGGAAAGGAAGGGGAACAGGACAAAGACGTACAAACACACACTTACACACAGACGAAGTCAAACACACACTCTCAACATACAAAAAAAGAAAGCAGGAGACTGAATTATGTTTCATTTTTCAGTGTTTGGGATTTGCAAGTAAAATCACCTCCCTGCCAAAACAGAGCGTCTGAATGCATTACACGGGGATAGGTTTATCCTTATGAATACACACAAACATATCAAAGACTCTGGGAGTGCGTGTGTGTTTGTGACAGGTTGTGTGTGACTGACAGCTGGTGATTTATCTACTGTAGACCTATCTTGATGACAGGATACTGATTCATGGCCTCCTGTATCCTCATGCATATGAATGTTGCTGTTGATCTGGAAAAGGATCCTCATTTACACTGCAAGATTTTATTGAAAAGGGGGAGCGAGATGGAGAGTTTACTTGACCCCAATAACAGACAAAAGCCAGACTGCCATACAAATGATATCAACAGGTTTCACAATATAAATTACTCTCTCCAAACCTGTCAAAATTTCATTCCGAGAACTCTGTGGAGGCATTCAATGAGCACAAAAATGTGATCAACACATCAGACTCGTCATGCACTAGCAGCTTTGGTTAGCATTAAATATTAATATAGTTATTCATCAGTCGGCTGTGAGCTCTGTCTGGACCTCAACATTACAATGTTTAAGTTGAATTGTACAAAATACAAAATACTTTAAGTACAATTGCCCTCACAATTTGTCACAATCTTCTAACAATTTTGAAGTGCAAAGAGGAAGAATTTGAATTGAACTGGTTAGAGAGTCTGAAGTACAAAAAATCATTTTAAAAAAACCATGGCAGAAGCAGGACTTTTCAGACCGGCATCTTGGCATGTGCTCTGTGTGTGTCCATGTATGTGTGAGTGTATTTGTATGTGTGAATTTGTATGTGTGCATGTGTGTATACACTATAAAAAGTCTCCTGAGTGAAAACTGTGAAACCCAGTGTCACAAAAAGACTTAAATCATTGTTTGTTTTTTTTTGTTGTTTTTTTAAGAAATTATAGAAATTAATACTTTTATTTAGCGAGGATGCTTTAAACTGATCAAAAGTGATGATAAAAGACATTTATAATGTTACAAAAGATTTCTATTTCAGATAAATGCTGCTCTTCTGGACTTACTATTCATCAAAGAAACCTGAAAAAAATTCTACTCAGCTGTTTTCAACATGACAATAATAAGAAAAGTTTTTGAGCAGCAAATCAGAATATTAGAATGGTTTCTGAAGGATCATGTGACTGGAGTAATGATGCTAAAAATTCAGCTTTGAAATCACAGGAATAAATTACAATTTAAAATATATTCAAATAGAAAGCAGTTATTTGTAATAGTAAAAATATTTCACAATATTACTGCTTTTGCTGTATTTAGGATCAAATAAATGCAGGCTTGGTGAGCAGACGAGACTTCTTTAAAAATTATTCATTAAAAATCTTACTGTTCAAAAACTTTTGACTATATATATGTGTGTATGTGTGTGTGTGTGTGTGTGTGTGTGTGTGTGTGTGTGTGTGTTTGTGTGTATAGCTCTGTACACACACACACACACA
The DNA here is from genome assembly GCA_021397915.2 of Tor tambroides. Classification (NCBI taxonomy): domain Eukaryota; kingdom Metazoa; phylum Chordata; class Actinopteri; order Cypriniformes; family Cyprinidae; genus Tor; species Tor tambroides. Next base: position 13,854 of record JAFVLL020007645.1, read on the forward strand.
CACACACACACATACATATATATGTAATTTTACATATATAATAAAATTGTCAGCAGGAGAAAAAAAATTGTAGCTATATTTTTGAAAAATTTACAATATTTTTGGCCTGTAACTTATCAATTATGATAGAAGTTACGATAGAAGATAGAAGAAAGAAGTGATAGGAGGAGATAAGAAATAAAAAAATTAAAAAATATATATATATAGTAATAGCCATGGTGACAAAAGATATTTGTAGCTATATTTAAAAATATATATTTATTTTCGGCCTGTAACTTATCAACAATGATAGAGATGATGGGAGGATATGTATAATATATATATATATATATATATATATTAATGACTGAAAATAAATGAATGTTTTTAATGTAATTGTCATAGTGACAAAAAATAAGTTTGATATTTATTAATTTATATACAGTATATAAGCTTTTTTTTTTTTTTTTTAGCCCTTTATAAAATTATTTTTGGTCTTTCTGCAACTTATATCAATAATGATGTTGGAAGAAGATATAACAAAAATCAGACTCAAACTCACATTACCCAAATAAGCAGCACAGCTCATTGGAGACTATAATGCCCTTCCCTTGCCCTACTCTACTCCTCCTCCTCCTCCAAATGCCTTCATTCTTTCCCAATTTCCCTCTGCCTCCCTCTCCGTCCACAAGCTCATCCACCCACTCTCCATATCTATCGTTGTCTATCACAGTTTCTCCTTTTTGCTCACACTCCCAAGCGCAGCCATCACAGATCCCCTGCCGCTCATCTCTGAGTGAGACCGGCTGCTCTGGAGGTGATGAGTCTGCAGCCAAACTTGTTTAGCCTCCAGACATTTTAAGAGCGCTAAAATACAGCTGTCAGCAGCAGCCTGCAGGGAGCCGTGCTGAAGAGATGAACATGCCCGATTAAGATTTTAATTAATCCCAAAATATTATGATTGCCTTTGAGACTGATAAGCTAAAACAGGGTTTCGCAACATCAAAAATATATGCAACGACAACACATGCCCCTCTCAAATTTTCACCACATCCCTCACATATTTCTCTCGCTTCGTCATTATTGCTCTATAGAGGCATGGACAGGTGGAGTGAGAGATGCTTTTTCTATCGCTCTCTTTCTCTCTTTCAAGCCTGACACTCCAGATCTTGGATTTATAAGCTTCTTATTCATTTGGTAGGAAAGATAAGCTAATCCGCAGAAAAAGCATATTTACACAGGAGAAAAGGAGAAAGGCACTGAATTGAAAAGAGAAACCGAAGATCTGTAGCAGTCTAGGGACCAGAGACATCAGTGGTCACCATTCACTTTCATAGTATGAAAAGAGCAGCTTGAACATTCTCCTAGATAACTCAAACACACAAAGTCATACACATGAAGATGAGTAAATCTTTTCTATCATTACTATTTAAACAGACAGTTCACCCCAAAATATTTTTTCAGTCATTAACTTACTCCTATGTTGTTTTCAAACCTGATGATTTTCTATCTTTTGTGAAACACAATAAATAAGTGACTTTTTCCCCCTATACAATGAAAGCCAGTGGGGTCCAAAACAAAACAAAACAAAACAAAACAAAACAAAACAAAACAAAATAAAATAAAATAAAATAAAATAAAATAAAACAAAACAAAATAAAATAAAATAAAATAAAATAAAAATAAACCCCATTGACTCTTTACTGAAACATTCTTTAAAACATATTCTTTTAAACTTAAACAAAATTTGCATCTATATTTTTCAAATATTTAAAAATATTTTTGGCCTGTAACTTATCAATAACGATAGAAGATAGAAGATAGAAAAAAGAAGATGGAAAGTTGTTTAAATAAAAAATACAGTATACAAAATAAAAATATATTGATAAAATAAAATAATATTCTTTTGAACTTTAAAAAATGTTTTAAGGTTTTTTTTTGTTTTGTTTTTTTGGTCCATACAATGAAAGTCACTTGGATCAAAAAAGGGGGTGTGACCCCTTTCTTTCTTTCTTTCTCCCTTTCTTTCTTTCTTTCTTTCTTAATTAAAACATTCTTCAGAACATATTCTTTTGTGTTCCACAGTAGAAAGAAAAAGGGGACTTTTTTGTCCAATGAAAGCCAGTGGGGTCTAAAAAAAACAAAACACATTGGACCCATTGACACTTTATTGAAACATTTTTAAAAATATCTTCTTTTGTGTTTCACAGTAGAAAGAAACTCATTCAGGTTTGTAAAGGGTGATTAAATGATGACAACATGCATTTTTAGGTGAACTGTCTCTTTAAATTATGCACTTCATATATTCATAAAAAAAAACAATAAAGAGCTGTAAAACCTCACAGATGGACATAAATGAGCAACATACATCTGCCCTCTTCTCTGATAGCATCTTGTTTAAGCCGTGTATCGCATTTATCCACCACATAAAGTGCAATATACCCATCCCCCACTTAAAAATGAATGAAATAAAAAGAAAATCACAACAAAAGCAGCGATCTGGTTGAGGCAGAGTGCTAAAAGGATTAGTATTGCATGTCAGCGCTCCATTCATGGGTCACCCACAAGTGCATTGTGGGATGGCAATTCTCAGTTGTTAGATAAGACAATGAGACAGAACTGACTGATGGGAAGATTTAGAGAAAACTGGCGATATCTGCCGGCTGTGAATTCGGACTGGGTGGGTGCGCAGTGCCAGTCGTGCCAGAGGGACCTGCAGGCTGGCAAGAGGAGCACAGCTTTCATGGTGTTCATCTTGGCAGCGTCACAATGTTGGCACTGCCAGTTGAGAACTACCCCTGTGCTATAAGCATTGGACATCAAACACGTGCACAAATAAATAGAAAAATATAAAAAAAAAAAATAAAAAAATAAAAAACAGGTCTTTGCTGCCAAACTAAGCTGTCAAGTGATTACATTAATTATTATCACAAGGCAAAACAAATCACTGAAAATGTGAATCCACTGGAAATTAAAGGAGAACCCAATAAGCACTAGGGATGAGTCAGGTTAGTTGTCCAACAGACTAGTCAATAGGCTTGCTGCAATAGACGGTGTTGGCGGTGAAACCGGTGTTAAGCCGCAACACCAGTTACGTCACTTGCCCACCGCGGCACCACCCGCCACCGTCGTTTCGATTTCTTTTTATAGTAATAAAAATCATCTAGTTCAGTTAGCAGATACTACAATTAAAAGCTGAACGCGCCTGCTCAATGCAGCGTGCCGAACGACAGTCACATGATCACAGATTCCACTTGTCACATGAGGAGAGAGAGTTGAGCTGACTGACAAGAAGAGTGAGGTGAGACAGAAAAGACGATAGCGGATGACTTAGTTTCAAAACGAACCGCAAAAGGGCCTGTTTGGCGATATTTTGGAAATTGGCGATATTTTGGATATTTTGAAAAGCCTGTGACTTTTGTTGTTAATCTAAGGTGATTTTGGAAGTTTTTTTAAACATTCGTTTCTTATTTAATTGGTTCCACAATGTTTGCGGATTTTTACTTTATTTAAACTTTAATTTATTTATTTTATTTGACATCAAGGTGTATGCCGTGCCTCCAAGCTTTCTTACTCGTTTTCTAATAAACTTTCTATGTTTCTTATTTATTTGGTTCAACTGTTTTTCAGTTTTGTATACCTATTTAAACTTTGAGTAAGTTACTTGTTATTTTATATTAGGGATAGCCTATAGCATGGTGTATTTTTATTTGTTTTGTTAATAAAAGTTCTATGATTTATACATAGGCTAAGTGAGTTTGACGTTGTATAGTGTTGTTGCTTGAATTGCATTCAAGCAATTGATGCCGAATTAGCGCTAATTCGAAAGTGAAAGTAAAATGTGCAAGGCGCATTTAAGCTACTTAAAAGCAAAGGAAAGCGAGGAAAAGAGAGAAAACTCAAACGAATTAAAAACTAACAATTGCTTTACGCAGAACACCCTATTTTTTACAAGCTATTTAAAAGTAAAGGAAAGCGAGAAAAAGAGGCAATTCCCTCACCTACCCCCACGGTGATACCGATATTATCGGTGTTGTTACACATTGATTAACCGGTGGGGAAATTTCCTCACCGTCACAATGCTACTAGTCAATGAAATGGACTAGTTTATGTAGATTTAAAAAAAAAAATTTTTTAGCTTCCTCTTTTTTGTGACTGTGCTTTGAAGGTGATGCATTTAGAGATGTGACCTCTCAGAGAGGCTTTTATGCTTATAGTATGCTGTGATTTAGTAACAGAACTGTCAGCATGTTAAATCTTTCTCAGAGAAGCCCTATCTCAACAATACATTTCAAGGCAATTGCTGTCAGACTTCATATCACATGCTGTGAGCAATAATGATATTATTATGAATAATACATATGATACGTTCTTGATAATAAGAGATTATTTAGCCCAGTTATTTGATTAAACATGCATTTGACTGGTGTCTGTATACTATACACTAAACCAGCATATTAATGCAGTGCTTCCTTAAGCCAGACTACCTGACTAGTCCTTCATACAACCCATGGCCTAACCGATTTTCAAAAAATGCAACTTTTAGGGTAGTCAATTTAAAGTGTTAATTCAATATGTGTAACTACATATTCAATGCAAATTACAAAAAAAGTCAATAAAAAGTTTTAAATAAACTAAAGAACAGAATTAAAATATAAAATATGAACACAATTACATCAAGTCTGTATGTACATGAAATCCCATAAAAATGATAACAAAAATTATAAATGCTATAAAATGAAATTAATATTGTAATTAGTTTAATTTAAAAAAAATTGTAATTGACTGACATCCCTGCACACTAAACTTTGTTTTAGAGATACACTACTGTTCAAAAGTTTGAGGCCAGTAAGATTTTTTTTTCTTTTTATGTCAGTCCCTTATGCTTAGCCAGGCTGCATTTAATTGATCAAAAATACAGACAAATATAAGCATTGTGAAATATTTTTTTACAAATGAAAAAACTGTTTGTCTGTCTATTTTAACTTTTTTTATTATTATTATTCCTGTAATGGGAAAGTTACATTTTCAGCAGTCATTACTCCAGTCTTCAGTGTCACATGATCCTTCAGAAATCATTCTAATATGATTTGGTGCTAAAGAAACTTTTTTTTTTTTTTTTTTTTTTTTGGAAACTGTGATAGTGTTTTTTAGATTCTTCTAACAGTTTTATTTTTTAAAAAATTACATATATATTTTACTGTCACTTTTGTTCAATTTACTGCATCCTTGCTGAATAAAAGTAATACAAAAAAATCTTACTATGGGAAGGTGTATATTATGTATGCATGTATAGTAAATATTATGAACAAAGACTCTTCAATATACAAACACAAGTACTAAATATATTAACTGTTTTCTTCCATATACCCACAAAAACATCTCAGCATCCTGTTTAAAGTCTGTCATGTTTCAGATATACTCCGAAATATGTGTATACACACACATATATACATATATATATATATATATATATACACACACACACACACATACAAAGCACAAGGCAGTTTGCCAGCATTTGCTTTTATGTCCATGGCCAGGATATAAAAAATAAACAAATACATATTTCCAGAGGAATAACTCCCTATCTCCTTAAGAAAACACAGTCAAAGCCTGGCATTGAAAAGCAGTGAGCCAGAAATCCCAACGTTATCAGTTTCCTCAGCTTCATACCTGCCTATATCTCTCAAACAAAACACAAATATTAATCACACACACACAAACACACACCAGCAGTCAAGGACAACATGATAACACATCACAACTAAAGGCCTTCTGTTGTAAAATACCGTGGATATACCAAGATGCAGCCATGATATCAGATGGTAATACTATGGTACTTTGATTTACACCACAGGACCAGTCGTCATTAAACAGACGGAGGAAACGCTGAGCTCATCTCCTACAGGGCTTTATCGGGCCTGATAACTCCAACGGGTGCTATCATAACAGAACCAACACACAAAGAGAAGACGTGAATGGCATTGTCTGGCCTGGTAAATAATAATTTGCATGTCACCGTCTTTTCTTTTCTGTGTGCGGTACAGAGATGCATCACATACTGCTTGGAAGTCTTTTCAAAATAAAGAAAGAGGAGAATGAGGAAGAGAAAATATCTGTGTTCTCTACATTTGCTCGAAGGCAGAAAAGCATTTGCGGTAATCTCCAAAAAAGCAGACTAAGGCAGAGCTGACAGGTTGATTGTTAACAAAAGGCAATTTTTTTCAATCCTTTTGGAAACACCTGCGCCTCTGATTTTAAGAATCGGATTGCTCTGCCTCAAGCGCATGTGGACACAACAGATACACTAACATGGTCATGAACCACACATTCATCAAAAAAAGCCATACATTTCTCTCCTCAGAATGACTTTAATCTCATCTGGACTCTTCTCTCATGCAGTCTCTCTCGCAGTGTGTGCAGCATGTGAATTTCTCAGATGTTCAAGAGTTCCTGCATCCAGGGACATCAGCAGCAGCTGTTTTTAACAAGCTCTGACTATGACTTCTTTGAAAAGTCTTGGTCATTCTCAGTTCTAGATTCAACACCAAAGAACTCAGAGTTTGGAAGAAGGCCATGAAGTAACTTGAGGGTGGAACTGAAAACCCTGAAAAGTTTGGTTCAGTAACAGAGGATTGAAACAGAAATAAGACGTGCACACAAAACAACACAGATCTGCTGAAGTAAGACACTTTTCAGCTTCAGGAGTTACAACACAAAAACAAGCAATTAGAATTGACATTTTGGTGTGAACTCAAGGCTATTTGATGTCAGAGTTTACTTTGTTTGGTTGGTGTGGAAAGATGGTTTCTGAATTGGTCTATCCATTCATATCACAACAGTCTCATGGCCTACATTTTACAACAGAAATTGCTTTTCTTTAAAATAAATTCAATTACAATTAAAATTTTCTTAGGGATGAAAATCTACCTCAGCTTCTGCTCTGATCTATAGGGAGCAAACTTACATTAGGCCTACTATAAGGTTACAATTAACAACAGAGTCCAAAATTCCATTTCTATTTATTTTTAACTATGATAATCAACACTTGAATTAAAAATTTGTATGCAAACATGTAAATTGCACGTAATGCAGTTTTTAAATTAAGTTCTAAATATATATATTTATATATATTTAGTTTATTTGCAAAAACAAACTAATTTTGTTTATTATGTTATCATGAGTTTATTGTGTTAGTCAGCTGTTTTTTTTTTACCTAGTCAAAATAACCCAACTGCAGTTTGATTGAGATTAATTGCACTGTTAAAAACGGAGTTATATATATATATATATATATATATATATATATGTATGTATTTTGAAATACATCAACGTAGAAGTTATTTTAAACTGTTATTTACTTATCTTTTTTTTTTTTTTTTTTTTTTTTACAATATTATTGTTTATACTATTATTTTAAGTAAATAAATGCAGCCTTTGTGAGAATAAAACACTTCAGTATGAATAAATAAATAAATAATTAAATAATGTCTCAGAATCAGCCTAGGAGGGAAAAAAAGTGTGTAATATTGGTAAGCAACTGCTTTTCGCCTCCAACCAAAGGTTTCCAGAATAACTGCCTCATCAAAACCAGCATCTGCCAATCAATTCTTCTGAAGTGTATCTGCACACCCCAAGGCACCAATTCCTATTCAATTCTCCACCATCTTGTACCAGAGAGCACCGCGGCCAACTGTGTTCCTTCATGCCTGAACTTGCTGCCCTCTCATTCTGTGCTGCAGGCTTTTAATGAGACAGACGGACAGGAATAACCCAGACGCTCCTGAGACAGGTACTTTCGCAATCAGCCTTTATAAGGAGAGGGATCCGCCAAGGCGTCCACCACCTGCCCACGTTCAGCTCCACTGTAGGAGCATCTGCAGTGCCAGATCGATATCGTGCCTTAGGATTCAGACGAGCGGGGTTAACGGAGATAACCGGAGAGAGGAGAACGCGGAAAGAGTGGAAGGGCGGAGAGGTACAAAAATAACACGCAGGGAGGCGTAAGGAGCAAAGGGAGATGACGGAAGTGCAAACAAAATATGAAGGTAAATGAGTGAGAGAACAAGGGAATACGGTGAAAGGAAGCGGTAGGAAATAGACAGGACTGAAATAGCTGAGAGAGGGAAGAAATAAAAGCGACTACAAAACGTAGGACGGTTTGTGGATGTCCGGGTCAGTGAGCAGAAGTGTGTGTGGGCTTCACATAAGCAGAGACCACCCAAAGGCCTCCTGACCGCAGAACACCGAAACAAAGGCGGCTCTGACACGTAACTCTTCCCCAGCTGGTCACAGAGGACCGGTCTGATGGATGAGGTGTTGATGGGAAGGCCAAGTTCTTCTTTAGAGGTTTGAGGGATGAAATAAAAAGTGTGATGAGAGAAAGGAAGAAGGAGAGGTTGAAAAAAAAAGCTTTATGAAACCCAATTCTCACCTCAGCGCCCCTGAAGACCGAAGACCTAGAGGCCATATGCTATTATGAGGGCTACGAGACCTCTAGTGATTTGATTTCACATTCAATATGTTCCTCGTAAGGCGCTCTGAGAGGACGTGCCCTGTGCATCATCTCTGAAGCCAATTAAAACTCAAACACTAACAACGTCCTGTTTCTTGATCACACATATATCACCTAGAGATCTATGCGCTGAGTGGTTATATATGGTAAATGCAATTTTTAGAGCTTGCTTATCTGCAATATGGTGCTAAAATGTTGCCGGTTTGATGTTAGAACCACATTCAGCAGATGTTTTTGTGACGCTTATATATTTAAATGTTGTTTGCATACAGATAGAATGCTTAAAATAGGATGTGATGCTTTCCATATGATACACTTTCAGAAATGCACTGCCTGCAGGTCATTCTCAATACATGCACCAATTAAAGTGATGTTTTTCTTTCTCCTGCCTTCTTTTCTTGCTTTTACAGACAATATTCACGTACAGATTCAGAGGATGCTTTAAAAGACTGAATGGGCAGAAAAACAATATGCAAAAGTACAAGTATTAAAATCTAACATATATTTATAAATGATTTTTTATTTTATATTTATATAGTGCTTATTATTATTTATAATAATAATAATAATAATAATAATAGTTTTCATACAATAAATACATTTACATATACACACACACACACACACACACATATATATATATGTATATATATGCATACATACTATATGAATGCAGATACGATTTAAAATAGGATGAAATGTTTTACAAATACAAACAAGTTGTTTGACTCACGGATAGTCGACGCATAACGTTCATGAACTAATTGTTTAATTAATATCAAGATTTTAGGTTTGAACTTACATCAATGTATAAGAGATGCGTATTAGTCCATTGTAAATAGTGAATAAGATATTAATTTTTAAAAATGCAAATATTCAATCAAGTTCCTCCATTAATATGGTCATTAAATTACATAATGATAATAATAACGCAAAAAGATATTTAAAATATACTTTCCAAAAGTATTTCATATCAACTAATCGTATAGGCTACAGGCTTATTCTAGCTTGCTTTCCCTTTAATGTTTTTCTTCCAAAATCAAGAGTATTTATTGTAGAAATGTTCAAAGGGCAAAATAGGGAAAGCGTAACAATCAAATGCTGAATCTGGATAAGACCCCTGTCAACAAATCCATTCCTTTAAAAGCTTTTTATTATGCATGTCCTATACCAAGCCTTGGAACAGGCCAGAGTTATGGTGATGACTGAGCCCCCATTGTGGCCGCAGCACTCCATAATACAGCCAATCAATAAGTGCCTGCGTTCACGCTGCAGCAAAAATGCCTTTTGTCTGCCGTGATTGGGCTGCAAGACAACCCCGGAGAAAATCAAAGCTCATCTACGGCCCAGGAGAGAGCTGGGATGAGTGAGTGACAGAACTGAACTGAACTGAACTGCCCACAGGTCATCTCCAATCCATGCAGCAATTAAAATTCTGTTCTTCCTTTCTCCTTCTTTCTTTTGTTGTTTTAAAAACAGAGGTTTAGATGTTGAATGCTTTAAAAGACTGAAATGAAAAACAATTCACAAGTATTGTTTCTGGTATTAAATTAATGGTTTGCTATTAATGCTAAAACTGCTAAACACATGAGGAAAGCTATGAATACCATGTACATTTAATTATATTTAATATATTTCTATTAATAATGAATATAAATATTAAAAATAATATTATAAATAATTTAATTATATTAATAATAATAATAATAATAAACATTCATTTAAATGTATCTGAATATGAGAAATGTTATATTTTATTCTTATAAATTATTTTAAACGTTTTATATATTTTTTTTATATTTTTTTTATAATTTAAGTATTTTATTTCATAAACATGTATTGATTATTATATAAAAATAACTTTATATTATACAAATTATTATTATTAGTAGTAGTAGTAGTAGTAGTAGTACTAGCATTGTAAAAAAAATATATATATATATATTATTATTACATAAATTTATTTGAATGAGTAATGATATAATATTCTCTCAATAAATTGTCATTTTAATTCATGTAGGATGTGTTAATTAGTTTATTATTCTGTTAATATGTGTGACCCTGGACCACAAAACCAGTCTTAAGTCACACAGGTATATTTGTAGCAATAGCCAAAAATACATTGTATGGGTCAAAATGATCTTTTTTATGCCAAAAATCATTAGGATATTAAGAAAGGATCATGCTCCATGAAGACATTTTGTATATTTCCTACTGTAAATATATCAAAACTTGATTTTTGATTAGTAATATGCATTGCTAAGAACTTCATTTGGACAACTTTAAAGGCAATTTTCTCTATATTTTGAGTTTTTTGCACCCTCGGGTTCCAGAGATCTCGGCCAAATATTGTCCTATCCTAACAAACCATAACATCAGTGGAAAGCCTATTTATTCAGCTTTCAGATTATGTATAAAACTCAATTTCAAAAAATTGACCCTTATGATTGGTTTTGTGGTCCAGGGTCACATATTACAGTTTAAAAAATAATGTGCATTATACATACAAACACAGTTGGTTATCTGCTAAAAATTCATTTTGTGGATTATGAAATATTACTTTTGTCTCTGAATCAAAGTCAAATAACCCCATGCGGTGCAAATAAAGTGCTAAGTTAACTGCAGTGCACACTTGGCTTTGGAAGGCAGTGTTTTTGCCATCTCGCAAAACTGTGCTGAAATTAATGAATCAATAAGACGCTGAAGTGCAAAAACATGCATTGGAATGATGAATTGCAGAGATCTCTACTATATAGAGAGCACAGCCTTCAATTCAGTCAATCATAACCACCGATCCATCCGAGCTGGAAAACTCCCTCACATCCGTCTGACTAATGGACCGAACCGCATGCAGGCTGCATCTGCAGACATCACTGCAACTCTAAATTATGATGAAAACAGGGTTTTTTTCTGATGTTTCTGCATTTGTGCAAATGCTCTCCTGATTTGAAAGTCAGCTTGAAAAGTCAGCTCAGATCAGAGAGTGTTTTTGCTGCTTCTGGTGCCGCTGGCCTACAGCAGCTACTGCAGCGTCAGCATGCACTGCCATGGCTGATTACTCAAAATCATTTATACTCTCCACCATTAACCCTTCATCCGAGCCTTTACCACTGAGCTATTCCGCCTAATTGTACGGTCCAGTGTAATTGTATCCACTATTATGCTAAAAAACAACCACTCACTTTAAAATACATTGAAAAGGACAAACTAGAGCCTTTCTGCATGACACACAACCACTGTTTACTGTACAATCAATCCCAAAACAACATTTCAAAAGAAACCATTTCTTTTTTCAAGACGAATAGGCAGGTAAAGCCCTCTAAACCCCTTTGACAAATTGACTACATGTGGAGACCTATCAGAGCATGTTCTCTTAAAGTATCTATTTGTCATTGGAAGGTATTATTTGGGGGCTTAAATGCTTCATTGACTGGACGAGGACAGTGAATAGAAGGGATGAGGAAATTATTGTTGGGTGAGGTAGCTTGCAAGTGCTGAATGACACAGGGGAAAATAAGGAATGATGTCTTACAGGCCTCACATGAAGAGGGACTGCATGCAGCTGTAGACTGGAGATCAAGCGCACTAAAGTGTCTACAGCAATTTCCATGAGCTCCAACCTTCACCATCAAAGCAAAATGCTTTAAAGGGGAAGTATCATTTTGACATATCAAGTGGCCCAGTTCATTTAAATTCACCCTACTAAGAAGACATAATATAATGCTTACAGCACAAAGTCTATTTAATACAATTAAGCTACCAAAATCTGGTAGTAAAAATGTTGACGTCACATCATTTTAACATGGCAACATTTACTGTATATTAATGGTTATTCAGTATTTGGCAGCTTGGCTTGCCAAATCACTAAACTTAACTGCAAACCTGAAATCTATTCATAAACTGTTGTTCATTTTGCATGCCAACAAGTTAGCCAATCACAAGGGTCATTTACATTTCAAAAGGCACAGAATGTTTAATGTTGAAGGTCAAAGAAAATGGTCGTCCCTTACAAATAAAGTACTGTACATAGTACAGTGATGGCATTAGATGGTACTTTGAAATAAACTATGGTATTTCCAGAAATACCACAGTATGCATCTAAAAAAACACAGTAGTAGCATGGTACTTTGTGGTAGTGATGCACCATAATTGTAGTAACTGAAAATATTTGACCAAAAATAAAATTTTCGGTTTTGGATGAAATCGTTGATCTTTAATTAGCTCTTTTCCGATTGCGTTTTGACTGTGTAAAATTACTGCACACAACATGGATAGGCTACAACAGGTAAACATGTCAGCTGTGTGGATGCTAGGACTAGGCTGACCATATCAATTTCTTGTTCTCAATTTGATCTTCTTTACGAGCAACTGAGATTTTTAGTCTATGCTGTTTTCAGTTGATGCATGAACAAAACTTCACCGAACATTACTTGCAGCATGACTACTATCCAATAATCACAATAAGCTTTGTGCTTTGTTCCTTTTTATATGAAATAAAGTCTGAGATTTAAAATTCTGTTAATTTTATAATGAAATTCAAATAATAAATGCCATTTTGGCATTCTTTAATATAGAATGACAGATCACTGTAGCCACCTCAATTCAAGTGGCCCATGAAGGGATCATCATCTTTTTACTACTAGTTATAACACAAAATAAACATGAATGAACAACATGAAATGAAAGAAACAGTACAACTTACTGAAATGTACCAAGGTTCATGTAATCACTCAGTGTTTCATCAATAAAACAGCTTGTAAACAACATATCACATAACATTACATTTACCTCAGGAAAGCCATTCAATGTCCATAGCTTGATAGTCAGCCAAAAATATCTTTCTAAAGTAATTTTTGAGGGTATTTTACTAAATATATGCACTATATTACATATTCATTCTATTCTATTCTATTTCCTTAACCCGCTGTCTTCATTTTTAATGTGACAAACAAATTGGAGAAACAATTATATCATTAGAAAGTTGATATGTAAACTGTCTTATGTGCAATATTTTTATGCAACTCATTTTTTATTTGACTGTTGATTATAAATAAATTTGATTATTAAGTGATTAAAGTACTTCATGGTAATTTTTTGAAAGTGATATACCAGATGTTAGTACAAGAAACCTTGACTAACATTATATGTGTGCTTCAGGGGTAAAAAAACACTATGACAGTGTAGAAGATGGTCCTTCCACCAAGCTTTTTAAAAATTGGGACAAAAGCAACATAATCCCCTATATGGAGCAAAGAGATGAGGGCTACGGCCTAAAACAAAAGCGATGGGGGGAGGGATGCCTAGCTTCCCTCAGAGAACTGTTCAGGAGAGAAATGTTCACTCACTTTGTGGAAGTAAGAACTGTAACTGTTCTATCTGCCCCTTGGGAGTTTACATTGTGTGCACGCCGCACAAAACCACTGACATCCTTCTCATATTTAAGTGCACACGTGACCCAGCGCTTTGCAGACTGTCCCAAATTACATTTTATTGTTTTGCTTCCTCACTTACTGTAGTAAATGCTCTCAAAAAGAATTGTTTGGCAAATGAATCCAAAGCTTGTTTGCTTAGCTTAAAGCTATGGCTTGGCCATAAGCCTGAACATGTGATTGTATGTTTGTTGACTGGAGTGTTTTAGTGCTGTAGAATCTTACCTGTCATTCAGCCAAAGAAAGTGTGATGAGGGAGGAACGGCATGCAGGCAGCGACATGAAAAGAGAAAGAGAGAGATATCAATTAACACAGCGGAACAGAAAGTGGTATTGTGTATGATAACATGATATTGTGTTTCGCCTCTTTCCTCTGGGTGTGAGGGGACAATTGTGACCCAGTGAGGCCTCTATTTCCACATCCTCACATCATAAACTTCAGCTGAGAGGCGACAGAGCACTAAAACCGGTAACAAGATATTGCTCTAAAACCACATTTTCACTCCACGGAGGACAGTGTAATAATAATGGAGGATAAAATAAAATAAAAACTGTTTGCGTTAATCTCAAGTGAAATGCAACCATTAAAATGAAAAGTCATTTTCATTTCAGTAAAGCCAGATTCCTCATAACCACCACAGCTTCTCTGTCCTAACCACTGGGCAACGGCACCGACTAACCAATCAATTTAATCAATTTGAACAACCTGTGATCTGTAAGAATCAAAACTTTATAGGTTTATTAAGCTGTTGATTGATTTTAGGATTAAAAACATGTAACTTCCAGACCCTAGTATAGATCTGCATGTGTTGCAGCAGTAATAAGGGTTCAGAAAGTGACCTGCAGGTGTTGGTATAAGCAGGAATGCGGATCCAGCATTGGCAGACAACTATTTCCAGAATCAGGGCAATGCCAATCTCGTTTTTTTTTTTCTTTTTTTAATGGAATGTTCTGGGATGTTTTTTCTCATGCCATACCCCTGGAAGCACACCATGTCTAACAAAGTCTAACAAAAAGAAAAGAGACAGGAAGGACCCTGTGTTTTGCAGAAAACGAGAAGGAGAGAGAGGCCAGTTCAAACTAAGATTTCCTCCAATGGTTCAAGTATGAGAGATATTTGACTCACAATTTCACTTGGGATTTGAAAGTGTGTGTGTGTGTGTGTGTGTACTGGTTTTTGTGGTTTATGGGGACACAAATTTGTTTAATGACATGGGTATGACAGAGGTATTACAATTTGACGGTGGTTTATGAGGACACTGCCTATGTCCCTGTAATTCAAAAGGCTTAAAAAACATATTAAATGGTGTTTTTTGAAAATCTAAAAATGCACAAAGTTCCCTGTAAGGGGTAGGTTTAGGTGTAGGGTTGGTGTAGGGCAATAGCACATACAGTTTGTACAGTATATAAACCATTACGCCTATGGAGAGTCCCCGTAAACCACAAATACCAACATGCGTGTGTGTGTGTGTGTGTGTGTGTGTGTATGTGTATGTGTGTGTTTGCCAACTGCAGTGCACCTCTCAAATGTAACTGACATTTTAGCCCCCCGCTGAGAAAAAAGTCCACTGAAATAAGCGACAGAATGGAAAAATACAACAGCTGTCAGCCTGAGGGACAGACACAGTGTGACAGGACTCCTCTGCCCATACTCTCCTCAATGGCGAGACAAAAGGTCCAGGAACAAATGGCCCAAAACATTTTTAAGTAGTTTAGAATACTGAGTGTTCATATTTTGAAGAACAGAGCAAGCTGACGAACACAGATGCCTGGATGAATGTCTGACGGGCCTAAATTAGAGCCATGTGATGGAGCCATCTGCATAGAAATATTTATCACAAAGATGAACACACCCTCAATACAAAAAAAAAAAAAAAAAAAAATTTCAAAATAGGGCTGTGCAATTAATCGAAATTCAGTTTCGATTTCGATTTAGGCCTCCAACGATTATGAAAACACAGTAATCGAGATAAAACGATTATTGCGCCCCATTCCGCCCCCTTTCCAGCGGTGCGCTTTCGTTCCTCCATAAAAGCCCAATTTCGCGTGCTAATCAGTAAAATCATGTAACGAGACTTTTGCAAAACGGGACGTGCTTGATTTATTTAATTTGATTAGATTTATTCATGTTTTTAAAAGCGTAAAAGAGAACTTGCGCTTCCTCAGGAGGATTACTGTGTATGCGCTCAGAGACACACGGATATGTAAAGTCATCTTTTAGCGCCTAAACGGTCAAATACGCGCAAAAATGTGTCGCTTAGTGATTATTCACATAACCGAGGAGGGTTTATGTAATAAATGAACGTAAGAATGAAAATACGTGTGTAACAGTAAATTGGATCCGTGCGGCTCTTAAAGTGACAGCGGACTATATTTCTGCTGCAGCTGTGTGCTTAATATTAATAAAACAACAAAAGAAAGACAAAATCACTCACTACTCTTTATTGAAGGACATTTGTAGCTTTAATAAGTAACAAAGGAAGTTTAATTCTTACAGTGAAGACTATGCTGTTTTATTTTATTTTTATTTAGGTTATTCACTTTCTCTAGTAGTAGGCTGTTAACTGAATACTTTAGACTTAAACTCAAAGCACAGTTTGTTTCATTTCTATCTTTTTTTCTATTGTATTCTTTTGCATTTTTATTACTGACATTGTATTCCTTGCTTTTTTATTACTGGCAGTTTAATTATTTTCAATTATGTTTAGGACCTTTTTTAACTAATATTAGTTACTCTAGTATTCTGCTGTGATATTGAGAATTGTGACATTTCGCTGGTCTCTAAAATGTAGATGTCATAGCAACCTTATTTACAGAAAATATTTATTTGATATATATATCACTATCTTTAAATAAATCTTTTATATAAAGTTTTGGTCATATGGCCCACTAATAATCGTTTTAAATAATCGTGATTACAATATTGACCAAAATAATTGTGATTATGATTTTTGTCATAATCGAGCAGCCCTAGTTCAAAAGAATATATTGAATATTATATAAAATTTTTCTGGAGATCTACAATGGAGCAATATTTTTTTTTCTGTGAGCAAAATAAAGGGTTATTATAATTCCCTAAAAATAAAACCATACGTTTTTTTCATTAATTGAAAATAAACTTAATTTAATTGAATAGAAATAAAACAAATAAAAGAATTAGAACTAAATTTAAGCTAATTTTAGCTATTTAACAAGACAATTCTTATTTTTATTTAGTGTCACTTAATGAACTAAAATAACTAAAACTAAATTAAAAGGGAATCAAAATATATAGATATCTTACATTAAATATATACTTATATCATATATATCAAACAAAAACTAATGAAAATTTTACTAAAAAAAAATTACTAATTGCTAAATTACTTGAAGTAAAATAAAAATGAAACAAAACATATTATTCAAAATATTGTTAAAATTATAATGGTGTGGGCACACCAAAAGCGAAGCGAATATTTGCATTGCGTTACTTGCTCTAGGTTTTTTGTGGGAAGCTTTTTGCACCACTTGCACAAATAAAAAACATTTTCTGATACAACCAGACGTGTCAACCTGGACATGTCAATATGCTCTTCATTGATTGGCTTGCGCGACAAAGCATTGTGGAAATTATTCACTCGAGTTGAAATTTTTCACAGAAGACGAGATTGATACCTGGCACAAATTTGCATATATTCACATCTTTGTAAGTAATCTACTCACGCAAATAATTAAATTCACTTTTGACATGCACACACCATAAGAGTATCGCAATAATACTGAAATAACACTGGTAAAATATGATTTTTTTATTTATTTATTTTTTTACATGCTGCACTGAGTCAATGCACAGTGTTGTTCTGTGGTCCACTGCATAAGGAATGCCACATATTCCCACACATTATCGCTGAGTGAGTGATCACACCTCATGAATAATGGGAGTCCTGCCAACTGCCATTATCTCCAGCCACCAGGCCAGGGTCACCAGATGAACTGAGCGTAAAGGAGAAGGTGCAGGTTGGATGGATGGATGAACGGCAGTGTCCTGGTGGCCCACACGAGCCTTGACGTAGTTAACAGGCCCTTAATGAGGCTAATACTGAGACAGAGGGTGCAGTTAGAGAGAGCAAGACCAGAGACTTGGAACCTTCCGGCAAGGATTAACACTTGGCTTTGATGCAGAAAGCCAGGGACATTTGCAACACAAATCCACAATGCATTGCTTCGAGATACTCGAGCCTTCCCATGTGACGCTTTGCAGGTTGCAGTTTCTTTTATCCTTCACTACTAATGTAAATGGTCATCAGAACACAAAATAGTCTTTGGAACATTGGGAGAAAAGGAAATTGCATGGCGTACTGCTAGGCTTAATACTGTTAAGAGGAGATGCAATTTCTCAGCTCTTTATGTGGGTTCTACATGTACACGGATTATTACACAGGCCGTCTGACTCACAGTACCTCTAATCACCTTCCAGCTCCACTCGGAAATGTCAACTTGCAAATAATCTAAAAGTTCTTAGTGAAAGTTAGTTGTTTCAGCGTTATGAAACTCTGTGGAAATGCTTTGGGGAAAAAAAAAATTATATGTAGGTACTTTTTTTCTTGATTTTGCGAGGAAATGTACACTGCCCCCAAAGTCACATTTGCATGAAAATAAATTTGAGACTGATAATTCTAGAAAATTCTATGTACTCACAAAAACCTTTGCATTTCACCCCAAATTCAAAATCTTAAAGACAATAAAGAATTCCTAGAAATACATTTCATTGGAGAAAGAGGCTCTGTAGATATTGATAATAGAAAAAAATAGAAATATTTAAAAATAAAATGAAAAGAAAATATATAGCATAAGTCACATTTGATAAATCTTTTGTGTGCACAAAAAAATTATGCCTTTACATTTCACCCCATTTAAAGATAATAATAATCATAATAATCATTTAAATATAATGATAATAATAATAATTGAAAAGAAATTCCACAAAAGCATTTTACAAGGGACTTCATCTAGATTCTTCTAGAAAATAGAAAAATAGAAATAATAATAAAAAAAATAAGTAAATAAAATGCATTTCCCCTATAATCAGGAAAGGTTCATGAAGATAAAAAATAAAAAAGGTAAGTTAAATATAAATTAAATATAATGAAATTATGCAAAAAAAAAAAAAAAAGTTCAAATAAATAATAAAATAATATAATTATATATTTTAAAAATGCGGAAAAAGAAATATGACCTGGACCTGGATGAGATTCACCTTTAAAGACCGGAACGGCCAGAAATGATACTCCAAAAATTATAACAATTTACAAAATTCTACAGGTTATCCTATAGCAACAAAGTTACTAACACAGCTTTGCTAAGAATGTGTCCTGCAGCGTGACCACTCCTGCAATAACAGAGATGAAGGATTCATCTTTGAGATGGTGCACAAGTCGCTGCAGAGCCCTCTGACACCGAGCAGCCTTAGGGGACTGCTTTTCTTATCTTCCTCTGAGCTACTCATGTCTGTGCATGCTTGCATGAACAAAGGCTTCCCTCCGACATGGTGTTTGATTAACCAAGGGATGATCCTCGCCATCAATCCAATAAAGTGCCACTTACAGGACGGACATGTTGTGGCTGTAGCTGCCAGGCGTTTGGGAGCAGATGGCACGGTGCACTGGACAACCCATGCCACCTCGCTGCCGTAATTACATTTTCCTAATGGGATGTGGCCGTGGCCCAACATGGCCGTCTCTGGATTCACTGCGAGCCTCACCTAGTCCTGCTACAGTTTCAGCCTGACGGATAGGGAGCAACGACACAAGGACTAGGTCGATGGGTCAGAAACACGTCAGTGGTGCAATACACAGTGAGAAGGACATCAACATGATTTTTTGCTGCAAAATATAGAATGGAACAACTGATCCCACTGTAACAGGATGTCCTGTAGACTAGGGCAAAGCAGGATGTGAGGGAGATAATGATAAGAACATGGCTTCAATTTCCTGTGTAAATCAAGCAATGATGATGTGAACCGACTTAAAAATAAAACAGTAGGGAAGAAAAAAATAACAAAAAAACAAAGAGATTCTCCAAAGCAACAAGATTAAATGGAGAGAAAATGGAAGCTTTTTCTTGCGATTCTCTGATTTTTCTCTTGAAAGAACATTGTCTTTCTCATGAATGGAGATCTCAGTCATGTCAAACTCTGCAGACTTCTTCATTAATCATGGCAAATCTAAGCAATCAAAAGGCAAAAATCTCAATTAGAACTTGAATATTTCTCATCCAATATCTAGTGATCAGAATATCATGACGCGGTAAAAAAAATAAAATAAAAAAAAAAACACTAGCAACTAGGCCTAGAGCTAGGCTATATGGCCAAAAATGTTATCACAATATTTTTTTTTCTCCATATTATTCAATATTCATCACAATATTCAATTCATACTATTAATGAGGAAGGAAATGCATTACACATTTAAAAAATTAATTTAAACAAAACTCGCTACCTTTTGTTCCCCATAATTGATATTTACATTAAATTCTTGAGCAATACAATCAACCTCTGAGCAATACATTTTTCTCAGGGTATTTGTAATTATATTCTATCCTTAATTCGCAAACTCATTTAGATCAAGTTTGAGATTGAGGAAGGTAAATGCGGCCTTGATGCTGCAGAAAACTTCCACACAAACAGAGCGGCTTCATCTACAGAAAAAGGGACAAAACAAAACGCCTATTCAGGACAAACAAGCTAAAACCTACAGCAGAGCCTTTGTCAGCATCTACTGCAGGTCTGCTGAAGAACCCAGGCGGTCCAAGATGCCCGAGGCTGTCTATTTTCCACTCTGACTGCCATCCCTTTAGGGCTGGTAAACTGAGTGGAGGAGAGGAAGGGTGTTTCATGCTACATGTTCAAGTCTCTGCTCCATGCCCAATTAATCCTGAATCGGTGAGGTGAGGATTCTGCCAAACATGTCTCTGTTGCATGGCAGGGGCTTTTAGGCTAATGAACAGGGCTGAAAGGGGCTGAGAGCAGGGGAAAAGCCCTCCCTCGTCCTGGGAAAGGTTTAGACGGAGGGGTGTGGGTCATTCGGGGGCCGGTCCCCGTTTTCACAGGCCTGCACTAGATTTAGCATCAGTTAATGAGAGACTGGGCCGACACGATGTTATGGTAAAGTTTGACAATCATTACATCAGGATTAGCGCTCGGGGGATTACATCAACCAAGCATTAGTGAGAAATCTCGCTGAAGGCATAAACGTTAGGCTCAGTTTCACCCAAACATGAGATCAACGATGCATAAACATCTGTATTTGTAAATAAGCAAATCTTTAGCAAATCTGCAAAAATCCATTTATTTACTTAGTAGTTCGAGAAATTCAGTTGTGAAATGAAACACTTAAAAGAATATTACGGGCTGAATACAAGCCACGCTCAAAACGACAGCATTTGTAGCGTAATGCTCAGCACAAAAAATATTTTCTTTCTTAAAAAAAAAATAATAAAATAAAACTATGAGGCACTTACAATGTTAAGTGAGTGGGGCCAAGACATAAACATTTTGCATGTTAACATGGCTGTAGTATTGGCTGTAGCTCTAGAAAAATTGTTTATTAACCTTTCCTGTGTAAGGTTTTAACCAATTGTACTTTATTGTTGTGGCAACATCAAACCATAAAATGACTGCAAAAATGACATTTTAAAAATCTTTATAGCTCAAATGGACAGGATTTAGCAGAATTAATGTAATGTAATGAAAAAAAAAAAACTATGCCATAATTTATTTAGAATACAATCATTTCATACTAAGTATTCTTCAGATATATTAACATATTAATTGACATATCACTTGACTTACTGATATAACACTATAATTAAACTTTATTTTTTTTCTTTATTGCACAATGCACATTTCTTAATATTATGCATAAAATGTGTTTTAATATTACTATTAATAAGGATTGCATAATCTCTGTATAATATCAGTCTTTAACTGCAAGATATTTAAAGTATACCTGAAGTATACTTGCAATAGTTCCACTTTAAGTATACCAGTTTAGTATACCAAAAGTACAAACCGCAGGGTATTTTTTTATTAAGGACATAAATATGCAAATGTATTTGTAGTATACTTAGGACAAAATAAATGTATTTCAAATACATTTTAGTGTTTTTTTTCACTAGGGTGCTTTTATAAAACTATAATTTTCACATTGAATTATCCACATCTCCTTTTACCTCCATTAAAAAAAAAATGGCACAAATGCTGTTTGTTGAGCTTAAAAGGGATCATTCACCCAAACATGAAAACTGTGTCATAATTACTTACTTTCTTGTCGTTCCAAACCTGTATGCACACAATACTAGAGCCCAACTGATTTCTACTGATAGCTTTCAAAATATCTTCTTTTTTGTTGCAAAGGAAAAAGAAAATCATACAGGTTTGGAACGACATGAGCATGAGTAAATGATGACAAATATTTCATTTTGGGGTGAACTGTGCCTTAAAGCTTTTTGTGGCATTTGTGGCAATTCTCATTTTTGGATGAACTTGTATTGAACCTAGAATATTGCTTAATAAAATTCAACTCACCACATCAAATATATTTGGTACAAGGACAGTCCAAAATCCCATGCTACCTCACCCTATTTCCTTTTAGCCTCTCTTCTCACATTTTTTCATACCCTGATGAGCATTTAGATGTCTGGGAGTTTCTCTGATGAAGATTTGCATGTATAATTGAGAAGGAAGAGTGCAAGAGTGCATCTGGGTAGCTGCCGACAAAATGACATCATGATGAGGCTGCTTATAACATCAAAATGCATGCGAATGCACACTAAGAAACCCCTCCGCAACAGTGTCGTGCAATGATACGTGACCAAATATTGTTCGAGAGTGCAAAAACATTGTGAAATATTCCTGATGCACAGAGGGCTCATTATAAGAGTGAATGTGCTCCTACACAGCTGTGGATGAAAGAGGCCCATTGTGGCGAGCTGCATTAATCCGAGACCACACTGCCGGAGCCTAGGAGAACAGGACTGGCCCCCCGGGGCCCCCCTCCTGACACCTCGGTTCCACTGGTCCTTTTGTGACTCGCTCTGCCCGGCTACGGGGAGACGCATTACCTGCTTTGTTTGAATCGACTATCCTATCGTCTGCAATGACCCACTTTTCAAGAGTTTGTCTGAGGCCCCAAACCACAGTTTTACTGTGAAAACAGTGGTTTTGTATTAGAATAACAACTTTGAGAGGTTAATAATGAGTTACTGACATATAGGAAAGTTAGAGATAATGAGTTTTCTGGGAAAAGATTAACTTTTTACTCAATTATCAAAAACGACAGTAAACAGACTGATAACTAGACCAGCTGTTCTCTCTGAATCTCTTGCTCTCTCACGCTAAAACCCTTTTACTTAGACTCTCTCTATTCGAGATTGGCTCTTTAGAAGTCACAACGTGACCATGCTGTTTCTGGTCAATCCTCACCGTGCAGTGAGCCGCTGTTCCTGGATTCAAGGGCACCATGGGTCTGAACACTACGCTAGAGTACAAAGTGTGTGCTTTGACTGTGTTCTCTCCCAAATCAATCTCTTAAGCTATTCAGCTGTTTCAGTTCCTGATTGAAGCCAAGACCTTCTGAGAGAATCCTCTTGCCATGTTTCTACGGCTTTTTCTGCTCTTTAAAAAGAGCAAAGTATTCACCATATGGCCAGAAAATGGTGTAGGTTTTTTTTAGTTATGACAAGTATGTGTTTTCTGACAGGAAACGTTTTGATAATACAATCAGAGATTAGGACTAGGTTTATTCTGATACAGTCTAAGGTTGGGAAAAAATTATAATCTTCCTTTAAACTGATCATTTGAAATTTGAATTGGCCAAACTGGAAGGGAAGTCAAATTGAAACTTGAATATGAATTACAGAAAGTAGAATTTACAGAATTATAGTTAAAAAAAAACTCAAGAGTTAATGGCATTCTAGGAAAATGTGTTCTTCCCTGGTCCATAAATTCATTAAATAGTATGTATATAAAGTAGTTATAAATATATATGTATAGAAATTGAAAAAAAAAATCTAAATTTCAATCAAATATATCTGTCTGTGGTACATTTAAAAGGCCTATAAAACCTTAAAACAAAATAAATAAATTAAACAATTTTAAAAAAAACTAAAATACAAATAAAAAAAATAAATAAAACTAAAATACAAATGCCTTTCTAAAGACTGCTAAGCCAGGTGACTAGTAACAAAAAGGCCAAAACTTATCTTAACTTAACTTTTCTAAATCACTTTTGTCTAAGGATGACTACACCAGGATTTATACCTTTATGAACTGTGTTTGTCTTGTCTAGATAAATCGGTTTCATCTAAAGGGATTAGTTCATAATGCCAACAAGAATTCCTCAGGCTAATGTTATCGATGTGAGATAAACACAGTCAGCAAAACAGCAGCAATCTCAGACACACCATCTTGGTCTTTCAAACTTAATTTTTCCCCTCTGATCAATAAAGTCTGTCTGAGGTGTTTTTTTTTTTAAATATATTCACACTTTAAATTATCGAAAAATATTTGTAGAAAATTGCAAAAAGAAGAACACTGTGTAATCAACACCCCCTGCATTTTTAGCACAACTATGTGAAAAAAAAAACAATGAACTCTGGGAAAGAGTTTCTAACAGAGCTGATTTCAGAGAAAAAGAGCGGCTGGCTGTCAGGACTCAGCTCTGTGCCAGTGTGCATATGGGCCTGCGGGCAGGATGGCGGTGATGAGCAGTGGGACCGGCTAATCAAGAGATTAAGGTCAGAGTGATGAAAGGTTACACTGCTGAGGACGGTGGCTTAGACCCCAGGGGGCATGACCAGGTAAGACTGAACTGGATATGAAAGCGGGACAAACAGCAGGAGACGCAAAAGACAGAAAGAATGCTGCATTCCGCTTCCTCCCTGACAGTGACGCATTAAAGCAATAACATGAGCCGAGATGCAATACAGAGCCAATAATCAAAATAACACACATCCTATCACTGCTTACAGAAAATGCTGTACCTTTTTTATCTTCAGTATATGCATATATTTCAGAAATCTATGTATACACGTTAGACAGACAGGCAGACAGGCAGGCAGGCAGGCAGGCAGGCAGCCAGGCAGGCAGGCAGGCAGGCAGGCAGGCAGATAGATAGATAGATACATAGATAGATAGATAGATAGATAGATAGATAGATAGATAGATAGACAGAACAGAAGAACAATAGAAAGACAACAATAGAATGACAGAACAATGGACAGACAGACAGACAGATATAACGATAAAAAAGACAGACAGGAAGAATGATAAAATGATAGAACAATGGACAGACAGACAGATATAATGATAAAATAGACACAGATAGATAGATAGATAGATAGATAGATAGATAGATAGATAGATAGATAGATAGATAGTAGGGGTGGCACGGTTCGCGGAAAAAAACCGAACTGTACGGTTCTCCAACCACGGTTCGGCACGCGCTAGGACCGCGGTTCAACTTAAAGCTGACAACGCATCTGCAATATGCAATATGGTAACACGTAAAAAAAAAAAAAACAGGGTTTGGCTAATGTATGCTTCTGTTGATGGATGCGAATTCTGGCTTCCCAGTACATTACAACAACAGTGATGAAAAAAAAAAAAAAGTGGACAAACCATTCACTCTTGTTCAATGCGAGTGCCGTATGCTAGATGTGAGCTGTCATTTATTCCGTCATCACCCGGGTGCTGATAGCGTGCACGCGCACAGGTGAGACCTGAACAGCACACGTTGATATCTGTGTTTAAACTAAACTCATGTAAGCTTTGCCAGTTTAAACATTTAAGAGCCAGAGGACGCGAGCTTGCGCGCGCAGTGAGAAGATTTGTGTGTGCGCTCATCAGAAGCGCGCAAACCCGCGCCTCAGAACGCGCGCAAATGTTAAGCTCTCTCTTAAGTATTGTGTTTGAATGGACAAATTCACACAAAAATTATGTCAAACTGCCTGTCTTGGTAAGTATCCTATAGCAGACAGCCGGCTGAACAGTACTGTACAGTATCAGTGCACTGGATCAGTGCATTCTCTTAAAGTGACAGCACTTTTTAATATTAATCAAACAGCAACAACAAAGAAATCACTCACTGCTCTTGATTGAATTGCTTTTGTAACTTTAATAAAGATTAATCTTTAATTTATACAGTCAAATATGCAATGCTGTTTTACATTTGATTACTTTATTCAATTTCTGTACTTAAAAACTAATGCTAGACCTACCTAAAAAAAACCTGAAAATCACTGTTTATTTTATTTGTATCTTTACTCTATTGTATTTATTTATGCTGTTGCTTGTAGTTAAATAGATTATTCTTATTTTCTTTATTTTTATTTGACACTTAGAATATAGTTTTTCCCTAAACATATTGAACCGTACTGAAACGGTGACTCTAATACCGTGATACAAACCGAATCGTGAAAAAATTGAACCATTCCACCCCTAATAGATAGATAGATAGATAGATAGATAGAGTTTCTAGAGTGATTTAGGTGATTTTAAAGGGGCAGGCATATGCAAAAAAATATATATATTGTTTATAATATTTCAGAGATTTATCAGAATCATTCTATCATTGTTAATGGTGTGCGTGTTGTGTCTGGAGTGCCAGAGGAACAACTATCAACACTGCAAAATATATTAAAGAAGCATCAGCAGACAACAGATGGTGTGATGAAGTGATGATAGAAATTACTGGCACAAAGAAGAATAGAAAACTTTGAGACAAAGCCATTAAAGACAGCTTTAATCTTATAATGTGCACAAATCAATCCTTTGTCAATCATTTGAGGGCCACTTTCCTGACAGAGAGCGAGATAAAGAATGGAAGGCAAGAACAGAGGGAAAAAAATGGCAGAGCAAAAGCCTCTGCATCATCATATGACAATCCAAGTGATCTGACAGACTCTGACAGGCAGATTCTCTCCACTGAAACGTAAACCAGCTTAGGGGGCCATTTTCTATTTTATCCTTAAGCTTCGTGACCTTCTACCCTCCGGCCTGCCAGTAACCATCAAGACACCCCTCCTGCACACACATACACGGAACAGATGCTTTCCTCCGCTGCCCCAACACCCCTGATTAGATGCTGAGGAATTCCAGCATAAATGCAGCTGTCAGCCTGGCTCTCCTTCCCACCAGACCGGCCATCTCACGGATAAAGGAGAAAAAACACAGAGAAGGCAGGGGACAAAAAGCAGATCCGGAGCCAGGCTCAGATGGCAGAGTGGATCCCCCCTGAGGGGAGCCCCCTGTGCACCTCTGGCCCCGCCTGCTTTAGCCTTCCTTATCCCTCACGTCACCTTCTTGATGGACAACAAGCTGAGAGCTTGTGACAGCGTCCTCAACAAAGATTCCTCTAGACCTTAATTGCTCTGATCAGTCTATGCTAATGCTAATGTATTTCAGGTATATTGTACCGTGCCAGCAGGGATTTAACCTCTTGCACGAGACGTTCATCTGTGGCTAATCAAGTTCTTTGGGTTCCTCTGTATCCAAGTCTCAAGAGCTCCACTCCCTAAAAGACTGAACAGTCATCCTTAAATCCTTTTCTCTCTCTAAAGATTCCTCTCCTAAAGACTTGGGTTTTAGGGGTCTTTGAGAGGAGGGGAGGTCCTGACACTCGGGTGCCTTCCTGAAGGGTTAATGAGGGTTTAGGGAAGGAGGTGGCTCTTGTTTCGACACTTTCAATTATTGAACCATTAGGGGGAATTAATACAAAGCTGGAAGAATGGGATTCAGCCTTCGGGCATGCAGTGATTCCGAGTGTGTGTTTTTTTTTTTAAGGTGAGGAAGCCTTGGGTTAATACGGAGACATTAATATCAAAGGATACGTGTGTCGTCTTCTAGAAAATTAGTCAAATTAAATTATAGACAAAGGACACTAACTGGTCCAATTAAAGTGTGAGATTTCGATGGTTCTGCTATTAGTTCCTGAATTAATCTTTGCCAGTTTAGGCCAGAGGTCTAAAGAACCAAATATAAGATCTTGTCAAAAAATTTTGAAAGTATTTACTTTCTATAAAAGGTCTTTTTTACAATTGTTTTTTTCCTACCTACCATAAAGACTGCTATATGTGTAAGACTGAAAAAAAAAAAAAAATATATATATATATATATATATACTGTATATATATATATATATATATATATATATGGCTACCGACATCAAAATAAATCCCATTTTACCCATGTATGACAGATTACTAATTTTGGGTGATTTTACCATCCATGTAGACTGCCCATCTGATACTTTAGCGAAAGATTTTTTAAATCTTGTGGATTCTTTTAATTTACTGCAATGTGTTCAGGGGCCTACAC
>JAFVLL020007646.1:0-54839 GCA_021397915.2 Tor tambroides
TGGAATTTAAGGAGTGTGGTCTTAGGGATTTTGACGATGCGTCTCTTCCTTGCAGATCTGAGGCGCATGGAAAGCCCGGGAGCTCTGGAACGAGCAGAATCCACACCAGCGGTAGTGATCTGGAGATGAAGAGGATGGAGAGGAATAGGACAATGGGTAAGTATCAATAGGTTAGGTAATTAGGTAGAATACTCAGCGTGCAGCTTCGTATAAAGGTCCTCTTGGTATAAACGAGATCGGACAACTGGGTGGAATGTAACTGGTGCTTATATGGTGGGTCGTGATGAGCTGCAGGTGTGAGTGGTTAGAATTCAGGTGAGGTGGATCGTGGTAATTGGTCCTGGGACGAGCCTGGCCATTCTGTGACACTTACCTGACATGGTGTTTCTGGAGTTCAAGGCAAGCAAGAAGTGCACGAAATTGAGAGCCAAGGATGAGAACTGAAGGAACAGATTGAGCGTTATATGCAAATACCACACCCCAAATTTATCCCCTCCCACCATCCCAACCACTGACACACAAATGCACCTGTGTTAACTTTTCTTTGTCTTGCTCTGGCCTATGCTCTCTCTCTCCTATTGTTCATCCCCTTAAACGATTTAAACTCTTGTTGACTTAATTATCGAGTATTCAAAAAAAGAAACAGGTGGACTTGGCATCTCTCGTCACTGGAAGTCTCTAACTCAGCTGGTTAAACCAGCTCCTAACCGCACACAAAGAGCCAAAACTTTAGACTTGAACCTTTGGGCAAATCCACTGTCAAGACCTGCCCCGGACTGGAAGCGCAAGTTGGGTGTTACTGAGAACCACTTTAGGGAACTGCATGGAACCACTGAAATATTCTGTACTAAAAAAAGAATATGTCTAACTGTGGTTATGTTAAAAACTCAATTCATGAAAATCATTTTAAGGCCTAATCGCTTATGCATGTTTATGGGTGTTTGCTGGCATACAAAACTACTCAAGTTGAATGAGAACAGTCTTTTGCAAAACTCTGTGGTATGAATACAGGCGGACAGCAAGCCTGCTTTTTATTTTTTATTTTCCTTAAGACTGCATAACATTTTAAAGTTAGTTACATAAAAAAGTTTTATTTGAATCCAAAACGTTAAACTGCAAGACTAGTTCTTCAGACATAGTCTTAACATAGTGGCTGTATGCAACTGGCCTAGTGTCATTTTTGACATGTAGCTACAGGGCAAATTTAAACCATTATTATGTAATGAAAACGCACACTGGATTTATATCATTAATCAGAAAAAGATGCCATGAATATACTGCCTTACATTGTGTCGCAATCATAATGGAACCACTTCAGCAGTCATAACCAGTCCTGCATGTTTTGAGAGCGCAGGGTAATTCTCTAGTATTCTAATCAATGCTAAAAGTCAATATATGTTTGCTTTTTCTAGTCATGCAGTGTTTTTTTTTTAAATAAAAGCTGCTTATCTACATCAAATGTTGTGAAAGAACAAAAATGTTTGCGTGTTTGCGAGTTTTTAATGCATACCTGACATCGCAATGCTTCATGAGAAGGAAGTTATGCAAAAACCAGTCATTTTTAACATTTTATTTTGGTTTATTAAGTCCATTTTGAAAGATTATTTTTGGTGGAATATCGTATTTTACTCTTCTCCACAGTAAAAAAACAAACAAACAAACAAAAAACTATGAAAGATTGTCACTGGGGCAATACTCTCAAAAGTACATCTTTTACCTAATACAAATGACCCCCTAAAGGTGTATATTAGTAACTTAAAGTGACAGTACATCCAAAAATGAAATTGAATCACTCTTATATGCTGTTCTAAAGCTGTATGACTTTCTTTCTTCAGCAGAACACAAAATAAGATACAGTGATATAAAGATATCCCTGCTATTGTAGTTATGTATGGTTTTTAGAAAAAAACTACAAAAAGCTGGTTATCTGCACTAACATGCTCTGTAAAAACAGGCCTATTTGCATGTTTGGTACCTGACATTGTGATGCTTAATGGGAAACATCTGATGCCATAAATCAGTCATTTTTAGCATTCTATTTTGTGTAGTCCATTTTGCAAGAGCATTAACTTTCCCTGTGTGAACATGAGACTACATAAGATCTTCAAGAAGGGTGCACCATCCCTCTAAGGTATTAATATCCACACTTTAGGAGTAAATAAGGTACAAATGTGTTCCTTTGATGGCACTGTCCCAGGACAAAGATGGTACAATTTTGTACTTTTTTTTTTTTCTGACAGTGCACAGCCAAACAAAACTACAGAAAATACTCTGTAAGGACAGAAACCAGAAATACTGGATAGAAAAATATACAAAAACGACAAGCATTCTGCTTTTGAATGCCAGGTCACTCACTAGTGGCACAGTATAAGGTGATGTGTGTTGGGTGTACGCCAGTTGTAGTTTTTATTATTTGCAACACACTGCTGAAAAAGTGAATAAAGAAAATAGAGAGGATAAAGGAATGGTGAGTGAAGATGAATAGTAGCAAAAGAACATGTTAAAGGCATTTAAGAGGACTGGTATTTCAGGACCAGTGACAGAGTTGGAAATGAGAGAAGTCAGGGAGGGAAAAAGAAAAAAAGGGGGCGGAGGAGATGACTGGCCTCATTTAACCTCAGTTTTTATGCAATACAGTGATGGTGACTCACTCGGGTAGAATTTCAGCTTTTTTTTTTTCTTTTTGCCACAGTTGCTCGGTGAACGTTAATGTTTAACTTTTTTAACTTTTATACAATTTGTTGTGCACTGTTTATTTCTCTTCCAAAAACGGACAATTCTTTCATCATTTACTCATCACAATTGAAACATTCTTTAAAATATCTTATCTTTTGTCTTCTGCAAAAGAAAGGATGTCATACGTGACGTGAGCTTGAGTAAATGAAAGTGTTCATTTTTTAAATCTAGTCCTTCAAATGAGTGAGAAACTTTATCATACATGCACACCTACATCTGCATGCGCTCTCTAGAAAAAAAAAAAAATTGTAAAAAGCTGTCACCAAGACGGTACAAAAAGAGTATTGCCGCAGTGTCAGATTTTGAGTGTAACATAGCAACTTCTATGCAGCAGCAGTGAGAAAACAGACAAGAACTCATGATTAAATCTCATGGACTCTGTGGCCAATTTCCTTGTGAGTCACCATCCAAAAACATCTATGAGTAAGTGGGACCTCCCTGGCGCCATTTTGGTTAGGGTCAGCTTCAGACCCTCAGTGAAGTGGGTGGATGAGAACATGAGAGGAGAGGACATGGCAGAAATACTTGTTGTGGAGGTTTGGAGGCTGGTCTTGCGCAGATATGCTTGTTGTTGAACCAATTTGCTCAAAACGCATGGCACAAACATCTTGGCTCTGACTAGCCACAGTTAAACTGAGCCACTTATTGTACTGTGTTGACATAGCCAGAGGACAGAACACAAACACCATGATATACAACATGAATTTCCCTCCCTTCCCATTGCCAATGTTAAATATGGACAGCTGCGTTACTAATGAGAACTTTAAGCAAATTTGGAAAAAGATGTCAGCTTGACAGAAGACATTCCCTCTTTTCTTCTAATAATGAACATGCATCTATTTGAGTCTTGCTTTTTTATATCATAACACAGCAGAACATGTTCGAAACAAATTCGTTAAAACGGATGCTAATTTGCATGATATCTAAAGCTGTCTGTAGTAATAAGGGAGATCAGGTTATCACACAGGGAAGTTGACAAACGGCCTATTTTTCATAAAGGGCAGATAAGGTTGGGTCAAGTTGTCATATGTGTTTTTGATATTATAAACGTATGCAATTTATTAATTACATTATTTTTGGGTAAAAAAGAAGATAATTTAGTATGCTAGCTAAGCTTTTGCTGTTTCATGAATTCTTTCATGTTTCCTAATTGTTTTAGTTTTTAAATATTGCTTACAAGCTTCTAATGGGGAGATTAATGACAGTGTGACAACATGCCCCACTACTGGTCAACGTGTATTTAATGAACAAGTTTAATGAACAAATTGCTTCCATAATAGCTTTCTGCCTAAACAAAAATCCAAAGTATGATGAAAAGAACAGAGAATCTACTGTCCAAACAGCTGCCAAGGGAAGCACTACTAAGTGACTTCTTTCATCACAAGTTAATTAGATAGAGCCTGTTTGTGTGACTAAGAGAGTAATTTTAAACATTTCTAATATAGTCTTGTGAGTGGAAGCATCAGACCCTGTCACGCAGCTGAGGTTGTATGTGTGTGAGTATGCCATCAGTGAGAAGTTTTCTGGCCTTCTCTCTTGTATAATATTAAATGAATGAAGCAAGTATTGTGTTGTGTTGATTGTGTGTGTGTAATGATGCTTCCTATAGGAAATGCTTTGTGTTTCGTTATAGCGCTTCTATTCTTCTGTTCCCCTGAGTGGAAAATCACACACCATCTTCACACTGGCCCCCACCGCTCATGTCTCTTACTTTCTCTTTGTTTCGCTATTATTCTTTCTACCTCACCCCATTTCTCTCTCTCTCTGTGGGCTGATAAATGTAATGTTTTCCTGATGCCAGCTTTATTTCCACTCTGGCATGGTAAACTTTAAAAAGGAAATCTTCCAGCTTTCAGCTGTTTGTTCTTGTTTTCTATATACTCTTGTGTGCTTCCAAAATGTTTTCTCTGCTCTTGAGTGCGCTAGAAATGAGGTTTATCTCTCAAATGAAGAAAAGGGTACACTGACAGCGAAGTACTGTATTACAATCAGATTGAGGTGATCAGAACAACGGGACAGAGTACACTGACACATAAGCTATATCTATGCAAAGTAAACAGGCCTACAGTATCTGATTATATATCAGATATAAAATGGAACAGTCAATGAATCCATTTTTATTTATAATTTATTTATATTTAATACTTAGCCTATATTTTATAATTAAACCAGAATGTCAGAGACTTTGGCGTTGAGCCCTTTTTACTTAGCAAAACAACTTCCTTCCAAATTAGCGCTTTTCCAACTTCGAGCCGAACGGGTTTGAGGATGGTGAGAAACGGTACGACTAAAAAAACGTTCCAGGCTGTTGTATGTATGAACTTTTACCCAGGGGCGGACCCAGTGATTTTGGGGCCCTAAGCAAATTTCAGGTATGGAGCCCCAACACAATAACTATATGCTCTTTTACACCTAAACCTTATTTTGTTTGCTTTCTCTCTTTATCCCATGCAACTCGTTCCGTATTCCAAATGTTCTTAAGGCATATGGTAGGGTTTGCCAAGAAACAAATCAGAAATGTAATTAAGCGAACTCAGTGACAAAAACTGTGGTCCCGGGGCAGCCGCTTACCTCACTTATTGGTTAAGTCCACTCCTGCTTTTACCTTTATGATGTGATCCTCTAGCTCACTCCAATGTTTAGCTTCAGAATCATGCAAAAGAAACCGTAACCGTGTCAACTGAACATTATAGCACGGTTTCACAATGAAAACCATGACGCTATGGTGATAAAGAATATTAAATAACATGCTATTCAACTGGATTTTTTCTCCTGCAACCCAATGTCCAATCTGACCCCAAACTAATTAAATTATCACATTTCACCACTTTTATCTAAAACACTGTCAAAGCAGTTCAGACTCAAAACACACTATTAAGAGAACAGCCAAAAGAATTGTGTGTGTGTGTGTGTGTGTGTGTGTGTGTGTGTGTGTGTGTGTGTATGTGTATGTGTGAGTATCAACTGTGTGTTCGTTTGTGTGTGATGCGGTTGTGTGGTTTTCTCTGTACACCTTGCCCATCGTGCTACTTCACCTCCACAATGGCCACTGGCTGCATTAACTACGATACGCCATTCATCTCTACAGACCTCTCAGTAGACTACCACAACCCATTTTAAAATTTCCACAGGATGTATGTTTTTTTTTTTTTGTCTTGCTATATGATGTTTATTGCGCAGTGGAAGTTAGTACACAGTTCAAATGAATCTCTATGAAGCATTTATATAGGCATTTTAACAATGCAGTTTAAAACGCAGGTTAATTCCATAGTTTACTGCATAAGTCAGTTCTGTGCATATTTTACTGTTGTAGGACCTGCATTTGGAAATTGCTGTCCATTGTATTTGTCCCTGCATCAATAGAAATACAGGTTACTTGTGCAAAACGATCATGAAATCAGCAGGCCTTTGCATTGTCTATGAAATGAATGTGTATCGGGCCCCTCCTGAGATTAAAGCCCTGGGGTCTCTGTTAGTGTTAATGTGGCCCTGCTTGAACTGCCACTGGATGTGTATCATTTACCTCCACTCACTTCTACAAATCCATGTTCATGTCAGAAGCCCGCAGTCAGTGTTTGACCGATATTACCTCATACTTTTCATAAAGCAACTCTGAAACCTTATATTACAACGCTCCTCATATTACAGTCTTTTTAGGGTAAGTCGCTCTTGTTGCAGCAGTTGAATTTTGCTTTGCTAAATGAATGTAAATGTGTATTGCAAACTATATTCATCGCTTCTAAACATATTTTATTTTATGCGTCTTTGTTTGCTTTCTTTCTAGAAGTTGAACAGTTTAAACTGTCACCACAGCACCACACCCAAATCATGCCACATAGCAAAAAGACACGAGAAGAATGAAAGGGTGTGACAGAAGCATGTAAAGATCAGGACTTCAGTGAGTGCGTTTGAGCTCTGAATGTTGTACACTTCCTGATTTAAATGACTGATTTATGGAAATGTGCCTAAGGGACATTATTCCCTGCAAGTTACGCATCTGAATAGACAACAGATGAGTCACAACCAGCCCATATTTGAATGCGGTTTCAAATCATGCATGCACACCTCATGGAAATATCTATTTCTCATTTTAAAAATTCAGACAGTCTCTTGCATACATGGTGTGTTCTGATATTGAGTTACAGTAAGGAGATTAATGACTTCGCTTTAATAAATGATCGATAATATGTACATACTTTAGACTACAAGTCGGAAGGTTAGACACGCCTTCTCATTCTTGTCACCCACAACACAGTAAATGCACTCATGCTAGGAATATACTTTTCAGTCTATAAACGTAAAACAATTGCACAGTTAAGCTGCTAATTATAGGTACGGTTTTCCTCACATTATGACTTTTTTTCCAGGTTACATCATGTGGGGTGCAAGTACCAGAGGATTTCTTCCAAGCAAATGCCATCTGCTCCATGTAAACAGGCCTGATCGAGATGCTGTTTGTGTGGTTTGTGTGTGTTTAGGAACATGTGGGTGTGTTCACTCTTACATTAGACTGCTGTACAGGTGCGGAGGACAGGGACTGCACTCTGGGAAAAACAATTTATACAGCAGAGAAAAAGGTGTCCCTGCAGAAAGCTTCCTGGTAGCATGTTCGGAGGATCTATTAATATAATACATATAGTGAGGCCCAAACCTCTGTGACCACACTGAAAATCTAGGATTCAATTTTTTTTTTATATAAAACTGGGAGTAAACAGAAATAAAAGTTAATATGCCGCAGTATTTCTAGGTCAAATCAATTTATCAAGAGAAAAAAAAGATAAATAAAAAAAATTGACATTGATCATGTGAATTTGTTTTTCATGAACATGTTCTTCATGCGCTTTCAATTTTGAACTTCAAATCATTTACACAAACTTGTGGAGTTCATGCGAGTGCGGCTGCTTTTTAAGTAAAAACAGGACCAATTAAATTTTAAGTATTCCCTTAAATTGTTATGCTCATTTGCCGCTCTTTTCTTATCTTTACATTACTTTTATGTTTTTTTTTAATCAATAAAACAAGCATTTGCATGTTGCTTAATGTCTTTGCATATTCATATTCACTTGCAGAACTACAGTAATGTGAGAAAAGGATTAGGGCTGGGTGGCTGAAACAGGTTCAAACCTGCTCCTTAAGTATACTAAAACTATACTATACTAAAGCTGCTATTATGCAACAGTCTGATATGGCCTATAACTCTCTTTAACTGGTAAATTGGGAATTTGAATATTGATTTATTTTTTATTACAGCTCCACATTTCATCTTGAGTCTGTAAATGTGACATATAACCAACTGATCACTGGCAACAATCTTTGCTAGCAATTAAGCTTGATCTCCTAATCAAAATGGGCAAGTTATTTGCTTTAGCATTGCAGCAGAACTGTCAATTTGAATAAGTCAATATAAAATGAGATACTTCAAACAGAACTGCCTGCACTCCTGTCAGCACACCTCTGTTTGATCTTGGCCATTATGAAAAACATAAATGGTAGGGCAAAGTTAATTGTCTGTATGCTTACATTTGGGGTTTGGAATAAATTTTATTAAAATGTAATGTGAATTTAATGTGCACTGAATGATTTAAAGTCTTTAGCCAAAAGTTTAAGAGACTTTTACAAAAGGTAATACATTTTTGTGAGCTTTCCTTAAGGTTACTGCACATTCGTAAAACAGAGGTGTGACACAGAGTCATTAGTGTCAAATAACGTTACAAAGCCATTCTCTTATAAGAACATATTTGCATGCACGTTTGCATTGAGCAAGTAGGTCAACTGCACTAGAACTTCATTCAACAAGTGTGCAAAAAGTCACAATGTGTCTACAAATCATCTTTATATAAGAATTATATATATATATATATATATAATTATGTGATATAAAAGCATATCATGGAGTGATATCATGATAATCCATATAATATTAAAGCCTAGCATGCAATCATTTAAATCAATTTATGTGCTATACAGTTTTTTTTTCAAAACATTGCGTGCAATTATTGATATCCATATATATTGTTTTAACATATTCAAAATTAATTATGTGAAATAACATGAAATCATAAATGCCATCATTGGTTAAAAAAAAGACATAAATGAAGTGAAAAAATAAAGTGAGAAGTGACAAGAGATTTTATTGGTGTTCAGAAAACTATAGATTACACTACTGCAAAATGTACATTTTATTGTTTGTCAGGCAGGATAAGCATTTTTCACAACACTGTCTGTTGAGAAATGTTTCCTACAACATGAACTACTAAAAGTAACTGCCATTACAAAAGACTATCCATCCGTCTAAACCATTTTTTACTGTGCCTGTCTTACAGCATATAAAACGCAGCATTATTACACATCATAGAGAGGTACTTTGGCACCTTGTAAAAGGCCAATGTCTAGTGCATCACGAGTGTAAGGATGTGTGTGTTCACTTATCCTGACAACCCCTGCCCCTTCCTCTGCACTTATCCTTGCCATGCTTCTTTGTGTAGTAGGCCCTGGCTAGGCCAGCAATACACTGACTGAATTCACGGAAGTTCACTTCACCATCGTGGTTCTTATCCAGCTCTTCCATGGTCTCCTTAATATTGTCTGGATCCACTTTATCCTGAGACAGACATAGAGGGAGCAAAGTCAATGCTGTAATTACTTGCATACCACTCATAGCTGTATTGCCAAAAAAAAAAAACGAAGAACAACTAGTGGAGGCATTGTGTACGAGACACCAAAAAGAATGTTAGCAAGTGAAAGATGGATAAAATGAAGAGCCTCATGCATGCATGTTATGACTCGTTAGGGTAAACCCCTCTCATGCCAGGTTGCCATGATAACATTGCACAACAACCGCACAGCATTTAATTAGGAAATAGATTTGTTGCAACATGTTGGAGGTGTTCACTTCCTCCAACCAACCAGCTTTCTTTCTCACAACTTCATCTTTTTCTATGCACCTCGCTAATTCTCACCTTAAATTCGGGACTGGTAATTTGGGCTTTGATTAGCTGTCCAAGTTCAGCATTACTGAGTTGGGATTTCTGCTCATCTGTCCCGGCATATTCCTCAAACACCTCCACTATGGCCACAATGGCTTTCTCCAGCTTAGACATGTCTATAAGAAAGAAAACAAGAAACATTTATCATCCAGAAAAAAATTCTTTAGCCAATGCAATACAACACAATTATATCTGTTGCAAAAATACCCACAAAATTATGGATTGCATTTCTATAAACTTCTTCTCTGTCCTATTTTTGTAGCTCTGTATTTCCTGCTTTTTTAACTTTCATTTTTTCTCTCTTTTTCTATTTTCTTTCACCTACCTTGAGGTTGCTGTGTTCTCAGAGAAGTTAAGCAGATGTTTTGTTGGAGTAAATCGTCTGCTGCTTTCAAAGCACAGATTTTATACTCCACAGCACACACAATGGCAGGAATGATTCATTCTTGTGCTATGAAGGAAACGTAGCTCACCCAATCCAGTTCTATGAGACTCACACGCCGTTAAAAAATACATTCTTTTGTTACATGTTTTAGCTTTAAAGATCATATTCTGTTGTGTTTGTCTCAGCTAGTTGATTATAGTAACTAATAAGCAAACAAACAAAGTATAGGGGATTTCCCTAGTCAGACTTCATGGGGAATCTGAGTCATATTTTAGTGACTCTTTCGCTCTCTCTTCTGGGGCGTTGCCTGCCCTGAACGCCATATTTCCTTTTTTTTTTTTTTTTTTCTGATGTGAATGGACAAGCTTTAAACTTTCTTTTAAAAATGTTTCAGATTCAGCATTTAGGATAAAGATAAAAGACTTATTGTGCAGATATGACGCTGTTGCTGATGTTTTCGTGGAGGTTTGAATCACAAGCTTCAAGTGAAGTTTCATGTTTGGAATAAACAGAGACATGCTTATTCTCTCTAAATCTAGCCTTCAGACATCAAAGAACACCTGATATTTGCAAAAAAGGCCTCGTATTGAAAAGAGACTATGTGAATATTTTATCTGCAGCTGTATACAGAAATGCAAACAAAAATGAAGCCATCTGCAGACAACAATGCATTCAATAGTGCACAAAACCACATACTAGACAGTGACTGCTCAACTTCATGAAGAGTGATGACTGCTTGGTTGTGCAGCAACAGGATTATTCAGTATCTTCTTTAAGCTTTTCCTTTATGAGAAAAATACTAAGACACTGACTCATCAGCCATGAGTGTCATAATGTATTAGAATTAGTCTAGTTTTGGATCCTGAAAAAGTAAACACCCGGATAAACAGACCACACCCTTTTGAATCCACTTAATCTAACATGCTTTTCACGGTTGATAACAGAATATATATTTTTATCATCATAAAAACAAACAACAAAGTACATGTCAATGTCACAAACCTCTGTGACAGATCTATAGACTGTGAAGGGTGTGTACTTTTAAGTGTGTGTTATTTTACCCTCTTTTGTTCAGGGCCAGCTCTTCTTTACTGTGTGGTAAGCATATATGCACCTCTGGCATTTTTACCGCAGTGCAAAAACAAACACACACCTAGACAAATATGCACACACACACACACACACACACACACACACACACAGTTGTATAGGTGCCATAGACGTGAGGATCCATCAAGAAAGATCATGCCCTCTATAGT
Organism: Tor tambroides; assembly: GCA_021397915.2. Classification (NCBI taxonomy): domain Eukaryota; kingdom Metazoa; phylum Chordata; class Actinopteri; order Cypriniformes; family Cyprinidae; genus Tor; species Tor tambroides. The sequence continues at coordinate 11,367 of JAFVLL020007646.1, forward strand.
AAAAAATTATAATACACCAAATTAAAAATTAAAAAATAAAATAAAATAAAATGCACAAAATAAAATCACTTTATATGACATCATTACACTTTAACATCAAAACTGATAAAGAAAAACAAACATGTTGATGTTAGCATTCCAGTTTTTAAAAGAATTCATCAGCGACAGATGTGAACAGTAATTGTTCTCTAAACTGGTAAGCATTTAGAAAACACCCACATACATGTTTGGTCTCATTTGTGGAGCTATTGTGGGGGGAAAATGACTGTTCTTTGTCTACGAGATGAGAAATAGAATAGGAGTAGAGAACAGGGAGAGGAGTTGATGTGCTCATGTCATGTGGTATACTGCTGACATCTAGTGAGCACCTTCCTTAACTATAATTATAAGGTCGTATGGACGATATTAACAGTACCGGCTGGTGGAAAATTTTCTATAGGGCTGTGCTAGTTTCAGCAATTTCAGCAAACATCCCAGCATGATTTAATGTTAAACAGTTAAAGTTAAAGAATAAAAAGTTAATAAATATTAAAGACTAGAATTTGAAACATATTTGAAATAAAAGTTCAATTAAAAGCTATATTTATATATAGCTTATATATTAGGCTAATTATTATTATTAATATTATTAGTGTGTATTGTAGCTCAGGGAGGGCGGCGCCCCTGCGCCCTCTATTGGCCAGCTACCACTTCAAACACTTAATTTCATTTTTACAATAAATAAAATAAAATTGTACTTGTGTCATTCAGTTTGTGCATCAGTGTGAGAGGGCTATGTATGTACACATAATAATTATTCGTGTTGTATCAACATACGTATTGTAGTTATCTACTGAAGATCTGAACTATGTATTTAAAGTTCACACACATCATGTGCCTTACGGAGTAGAAAAAACCACCAACAAAAAACATGTTAGTACTGTTGCCATGACCTCATGTGGTTGACACACCCCAGGGTCATTTATGGTTGCTTTGCAACGCGACTGTTTACACGGATTTCAAACACGCCCACATACTGTCGGTGGTTCGAGAGGGGGAGGAGAGCTCGCACATGTTAAACTCTCCAACCAAATGTGTCATCGGGTGAACTATAATGAGATCATTTCAAACTCTAGATCTCAAAAGTGTATTTTAATATGTAAATTTTATTATACATATATACATATATGAATTTACAATAAACATCAGCTTGTGCATGAGGTCCAGTGAGGGTACAAATCATGAATATTATGTTCCACAGATAGGCCAAAACACACAAATGAATGTGACTGCAGGAATGCATAAAATATTGACATGTTACAGTTAAATCTAAGTTAAATCGGTTTACTTAATGTCTGTTGTGTAAATGGTGGATTTAGATGAAAAAAGGATGAGTTGAACCTACCTTTATATCCTTTCTATAATGTTTTGTTCCCATTTTCACCAGTAAGACAGAATGAATGCTAATAATTAACACAGAGCTTGTACCTGACTGCTCTTTGAATATCTATGAAGTCCCAGTAGTACCAATGAGTCTACCAGAAAATGCTGTTTCCTTCAGTCTGGTTGCTCTTCAGGCAGGAATTGGTGCAATTAGTTTCAATTCAAATTAAACTTTGTTGAAGTTGTGAGTGTCTGTTAGAGATTCAGTAATTTTTGGGATAAGGCACAGTTGTTCTGCAGCACTTCAGTCACCATGTTAAATGAGACGTTTCATCTAATCTGTACCAATCAAGCAGCTGTTATTGTAACATCTTTTGATTAGCATCAGAACACTGAGGAAATAAAACACAAGTACAAGAACTAAACATACAAACATGTATACTATGTTAAAGCATTAACAAATTTCATTCACATCTCAAGCTAAATAAATCCTGTAATATGCTGTATTTTGGGACATCATGCCAGCAGAAATAAGGCTGACCAGTTATTTTAGTTTAAAGGCCTTGCACTTACGAAAAGTAAATGTAATTTAATGCTCATACTTCTTATAAGTTGTTTGTGGAAATAATGGACAAAATGGCATTATAATAAAAATGTCAATTCAAACAAAGTATACAGAGGCTTAGTTCTGGAATCTCATTCTGGAGTCTCATTGAAAAAACATGCGACATGGCATCTTTTTAACTTTGCAAAGAATTGCTGAATCCAGCTCTGAACTGCATGGAAGCAAAGGATGACAAAAAAACAACATGTATATAAACAAAGTGTTTATTTCTGTGGAGGAACTTACAGGACTTCTGTGGATGATTTCTTTTGTGTCTAACGCAATTACTTACAAAAAATTGAAAATAAAATTGAACAGCACTTAACAAAACTGAAAAACCATCCTCCTTTACATACATACATTGTAACTGTAGTAACAACTTCAAATTGAGGCATGTGGCTTTTAATCCCTATCAACAAAATGACAGAACAGTCATCTTTTATTGCTTTTTGACACACCCTGGCCCCTGCTTCTGCTTCATCTGGTAGAGCTGTTCGCAGGCAATGGACAGGCCCACCACAAGAGACACAAATTCTTCAAAATTCACCTCTCCATCACCATTAGTGTCCAAATCCTTCATAATCTTGTCTACAGCAGCAGGGTCCTTCTGAGACTGCAGTAGAAGAGACAAGAAGTACACGTTTAAAATAGAACAAATGGAAGCAGTTTTCCATGGAAAATGGAAAAAGAGTAAAGTTTTAGAAAGATGAGCAGGGCCAAAAAATTTAGGGGACCCTTGCTACACCGTAGAGTGCCCTGATCATCACAGGGCCCAAGCCAATATCTAGAGTTGCCCCACCCTGGGTGTAGCAATAACAGATGGAATGTTGTACCTTCAGAAAGCTGGACAACTCTGTCTCCATCAGCATTTTGAGCTCTCTGCGATTTAATGTTGATGTATTTCCACTCTCTTTGCTCGCATAATGGTGAAACACTGTGATCAGCGTCTCCATCGCTCTCTCCAGATCAGACGGCATTGTGACTGTCTACAGTGAGAGATATCAGTTTATGTGAGTGTTTCATCCCTTAATCAAACTGAATATTGTGCAAACAGCCCATTGTTCTCCTCCTACTGGGCAGACTGAAACAGAAGTGGATTTTTCCGTTTGGAAATAAGCCAAAGTGTGAGCAATACCCACCAACCGTTATGCCAAGTAGATGCAGTAAAAATTAAGGCATGTAATAACAATATGCTGAAGCAAATCTTTCAATTATTGAAGTATTAATAGCAGTTGTACAAACTGAACTGTTAATCTACCTGTAAAATTTAGATTCTATTACGTAAATGACGCCCATATAATCTGTGCATCTACGCATACGTCACATTCGTAGACTTCTCATTTTTCGTATTTCAAAGTTTTGTCCTACTAACGTTTAACAAGTAGCCATAACTTACAATATTAAGGTAAAAACGTTTTCTTTTTTTAAAGTGCTCTCAGTAAGGTAACTAAGTTAAACAAAGTTGTACTATGCTCTTATTTAAATGTAAAGGCGTTTCTGAATAGAAAAAAGATTGCGTACTTACGCTGATAAAAGGCAGAGCGTCAGCTAAAGATGAAAGAATGTACTGAATGTCTCGTGCAAGAGCTGGTCAAGAAGCAGAGCAGGAATTTATACCGGGGCTCCGCCCGAATGATGAGTGTGAGGGGTGAGTCTGTGGGTGAGGGCTGTAATGTTAACTGTTTAGGGCTTAAAGCCACAGAAAACGCTGCCTGAGATTTACAATCCAAACGTGAATTAGTGTAGCCTACGTGAGTGTATGTATGTAAAGGAATATAACAGTGCTGTTAGAGATTTATGAATGAGAAATTCCACACCTAAACTTCTTGGAACAGACATACACCTTAAACCGGCCTAAAATGGTTTGTTGCTCTGGTTTCCTGGATTTAGGGGATTTTGGATGACTTGAGTCCAGCTGGACAATAGTAAACCAGCTAAAACCAGCAACCGCCCTTGTGAAAATACATGCACTTAATTGTATTGACTGTGCACTTGCAGAATACGCAGTGGAAAATTATATATTTTTACCTGTAATTTCAACATTTTACTTTACTTTCAATACATTCATACTTATGTTGAAAAACAAAAATATGAATTTATGTTTTCACAAGCAGGAACAGCTCTCTTTCACTCCTTTCCACCATTTCCTTAGTGAGTGACTCAAAGCTTTCACAATGTGTCTCACCTTACAACACAACTTGTCTTGCTCTCATTTTTGGACAGATGTGTGAAAAGGATACTTGCCAGTTAAGGGCAGGGCTGCTGTCTTTGGTGGCGATAAGGCTTGTTCCAGTCTGCAAAGTAGGTATGAGGGGATGTCTCTACCCAGCACACAGGAAGTGCCTTTAACCATTTAGTCTATGTAAGAAAATGCACTTAAAGTGACCAACAACACAAGCTATGGGTGTGTTTGGTAGCAGCATTACTAAACATAACATATTAAACATACTATACAGTAACAGTATGGAGTCAGAATGTTTAGCCAGAATTCATGCATTCATTGCACAACAGACCTAATAAATCAATATTTCGAAGGGAAAAGGCTAATCAAAGGGAGAGTTATTCAGACAACTTGTATCACTACATTGTAGCACTTCTGGAAACTAAATGGAATCTCTATCAATAGGGCTTGGGAAGGAAAAGAGGAAGAGAGTGAACGGTCATGGGTGGATGACACATGGTGTTGTGAGCAGGCGTGATTGTGTTGTCATAGTAACATGGTGAATTCCATGCAAGTCCAGCTCTGAAGGGTTTTCACAACCACAATTCTCTCAGCATTCTTTTCAAGCTAGGGCATGACCTTTTTAAGCGGCCTAACCAGTAATTTGGTCCACAAAAGGCTAAAACAGGTATATATCTATTCATTAATGCAGGAAGCACCCAAAAAACAAACAAACAAAAAAAACAAAACAAAAACAAACAAACCCTCGATCCATCCAGAAAATACATAAATCTATAAATGGTTTCTGCAGATTTTATTAAGATACATTTAAAACTTTTTAAGACCAAGTAAAGAAAATGTAATTCATAAATTATAATCAATAATTATATGAATCAATGGTCCTGAAATGTAAGTGTCTTGTATACATACAACTTCCAACACATCTCCATTAAAAAAAAAAAATAGCACTGCTCCCAATCACTAGAATATGGAAATAATCATCAGTATTTTCATCCTGTTTTTCAGTGCAAATGTCTAAAGATTCTAAAATCAAGATAAATTTACTTGAGAAGCAAAATGACAGGATAAGAAGTCGTTTTATGAGATGAATCTTTAAAACAAGAGCAAATATCTGCCAATGGGCTCAGAAAATTCAACTTAAGCTTTCATACTCCATATATGTTTTAAGCATAAACACTTAATTTTGTTCAATTTCTCATAAAACAAGAATTCATATGTTCAGTTTGCATCGTAACTGTATGTTGATTTAAGGATGTTTAGATACTCATATTGGAAAAGTGCATTCAGCATTTAATGGCATAACTGAATTTAAGATCTTTTTAGGCCTTAATTTGTCTTAAAGATGAATTGGGACTTCCTAAGACCTTTTGAAAACCCACAGAAACTCTGATGTAAAAATAGACTTCCATGAGTTTTGAAAATTCAGCGCTTGTGTTCATATAGCCTGCAGACCTCTTTCAGCAGTTTCACAACGATCTGGTTTAAATGGAAACACATTGAACAAATATTTGGTTGAGGCCCATATTTTTAATTCCATGCTAATTTAATCCTTATCTGCAGTTTGTCCTTTAAGGACTGAGTAGATTAAATAGAAAGTTGACAATGATTGGAATTTTTTTGCAGGGTCAGTTCCAGGACTGAGTCAGCTGAGAGTCCCAGGATGCATTTTGAGGCCTTAGGCAGTTAGCCAACACAGTTTAGCATACACAAAGGGTGGAGAACCCAGAACAATGAAAACACTTTGCGGGTTAAGGCGCGGTCACAAAATTTAGCTCCAAGTCTGCATGGGAAGCTTTTACACATCCGTATGAGTCTCCTGATTTAACCGATTCCTATTTATGACTGGATTTTGCCTGTGACATTTTGCTGAGCAACGATAAATGTGACTGCACCTTTAGTCATCTTGAGTCTAACAACAAGAAAAGAAGCAAAACGGAACATGTATTCTTTCAACAACTTTTAATAACAAACCCCTTAAACAAAAATATATTGTAAACAGAACCAAAAATCACACATCTATGACTGGTATGACCACATGTGTTTAGTTATCTTTCATTGTGAATGGAATGGATACAAAAAGCTGCTGTTGGCAAACTCATTAGATTTTGTAGCTTCAGCACACTGCGATCTGGAAGCTGAGTGGGTAACTGCGATAGTGACGGGTAATGATGAGGGAAGCACTTCAGTTCTTTCTTTTGCCCTTGCTGGTGGGTTTGGCAGGAGTTGGAGCAGGTGCTGCCTGGTAAAGAGCGGCAGACACTTTGTTCATGTAGTACAGTGCAAAGACAGAGAAGATCAGGCTATATGAGAAAGGACAGAGAAAGAAAGAAAGAACAAACAGTGGCCAATTAGACATAAAGATGAAGTGGCTTTCCTGTGGGATGACTCAAGTTTGTTTCTGTGGTAATCAGTTACTATAAACATAAGTAATATCGTCCAACTTACCATGTTGTCACGCACACGCGATGCACCAAACCAGACGCAAACAGAGAGAGACACAGGCACAAGATAACTAAGGAGAGAGATTAAATCTTTTTCAGACAAGTACAGATATTAATTCTTAATAAAATCAGTCAGAATCTAATTTAATTTGTATATTTTGTTCATTATTAAAATGCCACTGTTCAAAAGTTTGGGGTTTTGGAGTTTTAAGTATCTTATGCTTTTCAAGATTGCATTTATTTGATCACAAAAACAGTAGTTTTGTGAAACATTATTATAGTTATTACAGTTAAAATAAGTTTTGCTGTTTTAATAAATTTTAAAATGTAACTTATTCCTGTTTACATTTTCAGCAGCTGTTACTCCAGTCTTCAGTGTCACATGATCCTTCAGAAATCATTCTAATATGCTGATGTGGTGCTCAAGAAACATTCTTATTATTAATGTTGAAAACAGTTGTGCTGGCTAATATTTTTGTGTAAATTGTGATGCATTTTTTCAGGATTCTTTGAAGTCGTTTTTTTTTTTTTCATGGAAATATTTTGCAACATTATAAAGGTTTTTACTGTCACTTTTGATCAATTTACTGCATCCTTGCTTAATAAAAGTATTCATTTCTTTCAAAAATTGAAAAAAAATCTTGAGCCCAAACTATTGAATGGTAGTGTATAGCAGTGGTTCTCAAACCTGTCCTGGGGACCCCTAGCCACCACACATTTTGAATGTCTCTCTCATAGGCCACACCCATTTCAAGTCTTTCAGATTCTACTAAGGAGCTGATGAATTGAATCAGATGTGTTAAATGAGGGAGACATACAAAATATGCTGTGGTTGGGGGTCCCCAGGACAGGTTTGAGAACCAGTGGTGTATAGTGTATTCATCTGAACTTTCTGCAAGCTTGGAAGAGGATACACCAGACAATATCGGTACAACATAAGGTTTATGAACAGTCTTATGCATATTCTTTCTCGCACTTACTCTCTGGGAAGATTTTGGCTTGGAAGCCTTTGCCAAAGACAAGGTTCTCCAGGTTATTGAAAGCCTGTGATTGCGGGTTAAGAACTAACAGAAAACAGATGCGCAACACTTAAATAATGCTGGGGTTACACAAACTAGGGCTGAATGCATAAAGCAGTAGAAGGATACAGTAAGAGAGCAGACAAACAGCACAGATCCCAGGAAGCCCCCCAGGATAGTCAGCCACTCTGAAGAGCCCAGCTGCCGACTGAACATCTGCATTCCTGCAAACACCAGTACTGACAGCAGACTGGACAACACCAGGGACGTGCTTGTGTTCACCGCTATAAAAACATAATAACATTACATGTTAGTAATACTATTATATTTCATTCATGTTTTTTTTTATTTAAAAGAAATATTTAAATATTTTATCGTTAAATTTGCACTAAGATTAAGTTTAAACTTATCTAAAATGCATTTAAATTAATTCTATTAAGAAAGAATTCTGAAAAAATAGGCGAATTGTTTTGGCGAATAAAGTTGACATTTGGTTCCGCGACGGAAGTGTTCATTACGGAAGAATTTTCATCGGCAACGAGAGCAGAGAGCGATATAAAAAAATTCGATCATCTATTGTTCTACAGAATAGAAACATTAATATACATGAACGAAGGCAGGCAAACAAACAAACGTAAAGGGGGAAATCGTATTATGGATAGATTACAAAGCAGGCAAATCTGCAAGATTTTTGACACGTCAGTGTACGCTCTTCAAAATGTTCCGTGTGGAAACAAACACTGCAGCTACAAGTTTCATCTTTTGTTTGCTTTTAGTGGTTATTTGCTTATATAAATACTAAGCGTCCACTAGAATATGTTATTATTCGTGTTCTTTCGCCCTTTCTACAAATACTGTGCCGATGAGGATTGAAAATGTATGAACTGTTTTAGCATGGGTTAGCGGTGGGCTAAACGTCTTTCAGATAATACAACGTTTTGTGCTTATTTTCTCAAACACAAAGGGAGGAAACAACCACATTTCAACAAATTGCTAATGTTTTCAAAGTGACTAAAATGACAAACTATTTTGCGATTAAGGGCTAAAAACTTCTAACAAGCCCACTGGTGAACCAACGTTATCTGTGCTATTTCATATTCATGCGTGCAAACTAGCCGATAGAACAGTGCCATTAGACAGAATATGATTTATACCGAATAATTAATATAAAAACTACACTCACCCATATTTGACAGCTGTAAGGTAAAGAGACAGGTTCAAATCCTCTCTTTTCAGTCCCAGGGCCAGCAGAGCAAAGATGACGCGACGCTAACGTCTAAAAACTGTGCCAAGAGCGAACTCCCTCCACAACCCTGCAGCTCCATCTAGTGGACAGAGGCGAGGAGCACAGTCAAAGTCACATAATGCATACATATTTTTATGAAGGGGGGATATTTGTCCCTGGAATGGATTTTTCGTGGGGTTATAACCTTTAGAAGATAATTGTCTTGAAACACGTACAAACAAACAGTGTGTAGGCCAACATAAATATATTTATGTAAAAAACAACTAAATCAAAGCAACAAAATGCACACGTTTTAAAAATAAACGCTATTATATTATTATATTATATTATATTATATTATATTATATTATATTATATTATATTATGTATTGTTCCACCCTCGACTGGAACCCAAGCGACTGTGTGCTCAGCATCCCTGCGCATGCTCTTTAATGATCTCCCCCCGAACACCTCACAACATCCATCGACTACATGGATGGCTCAACATCCGTCAGAATAGACCACAGCAAGCACTGTTGGAAAAGCCCTAAATCAACATGGACTGCGTTAAATTGGACCTCTCAGATACATTAGACACAAATAATATCATTATAACGTAAAGGTTTGTCTTACAGCCGTCAATTTCAATGCAGGTACAACCATTTCGGTTTATTTCGCAGTGTCCTGATCTTAATAAGCTGTTAGTTGTTTTTTAATGATTCTATAAATAGAAAAGGGCGCTCGATAATAGCGTTATTTCATTTGCTATTAATTTAACCACCGGCATAGTTCCAGCAATGGCAGATGCGGAGTTGCGAACCTTTACATCCATAATGGACGCTCTCGTGCGCATCAGCGTAAGTAGCTATATTTGCAAAACCCACATATTTGCACATTATCTGTGATTTGCATGTGGCTGTTATGTAACACACGAACGCACGTTATCTTTCTAAGAAATGGGACGTTTTAGTGTTTTTCGTAGCCAAATGTAAAACAGCGCTAAAATAAATAAACACCCCATTCTTTATTGAGAGCGTGCATATAATTTCCTCGGAATGTAGAGGAAAACACCTGTAAACAGAAACCGAGTGGCTGTATTTTTCATCCTTTTCTTCTCACTGACACGCGTGTAGGCCACGGCTGATTTTCCTCTGATATTATATGATGCATTTGCTTTCACTCGTGTAGGCCTAACAGGCTATAACAGAACGCGCGTATTTATTTTACCGTTCATTTAAGATTAAATATATAGCCATACCGGCGCATTTAGTCTACCTTAGAATTGTATTGACGCATATCAGATGTTGATACAACATATCAATTGATTTTATGACTTGGAGGAAAAATAGAGAAGGCTTTTTAAATCCAAGAAAAGGTAAAAGGCCTTTTCACTGTCGATCGACAGGATGCATGTTGCCATAGAGACGGGATGCAAGAGCGCGGAGGCCTCGAGAGCCTCTGTGGGAAACGCCTGCGTGAGGGGCACGTGGATAAAAGACGGATATGCGAATTTAATTATTTGAATGGCTTATTGACAAACTTAAATGTATATGCTGTCATCAGTGGGGAAAATAATAGCCACAAGCTGAACACAAAATGGCTTAAAATAGCCAAAAATTCATTTGCTGGTCTCCCAGACTGCATAGTTTAGAGGGGTTTATGGAAGGCTGGCTTCAAGATCTTCTTGCTAACCAGCTAAACTAGCTGAGCACCTGTCTGCTAGGATGAGTGTGTTAGCATTTGATTTGAAGCAAAGAAATATTGAAAAACCGAACAAAACAAAGGTACAAGACTGTATACTAGTGAAGAACTGAAGTAAATGAATGTAAAAACAATCATAATGCAGTTTTTCACCAGAAATTCCACTGTTAAACATGATTATTTAAAGAATGAGTTGAAATTACGTGGACTGACAGCTTTAACAAAATCACAAACCATCAATCAACAAACTCGGAGCTCACAGTAGGTCTGTCTTTAAAGGTTTATACATTATCATTCAAAATCAGTTCCCCTGTAAAGAAAATTAATCTACTTCAAGAAGTGTTGAAGTCTATTATCATTTCTTTCATTTGGATTCCACTGGTGTAGAATTATATTATGGTTGTTTTATGGGTATGATCAATTTGGAAAAATAATTAAAATGTTTACTTCCCTAAAAAGGACTCTAAGTTAATACCAAATACGAAGCTCCGGTGGTTGGAATGTAAATAAACAAGATTTCTGTAACCTTGATCTGTATTACAGAAGCCAATATCAAGTTTTTCGAGTTTGAGGAGTGACACTCTTCTACTTTCTGCCATTTTGAAACGCTTGAGTTACATTTGCACACTCCTCTTGGAAAGCTCAAAGATGACTACATTTGAACAGATTTCTCAATCAAAAACAACTCATAAATCTTTCATTTATGAATAAAATGAAATACACTGCTATACACTAGCCGCTGCAAATATCAGTCATATTGTGTGTGTCACTTATGATTTGAATATTGCATACAAGGATTTCCATTGTGACTCCAATACTGCGAAACTAGACTAATTTAAAAAAGAAAAAAGAAAAAAGGAAGTACTGACTGCAGTTTGAATAAACAATATGGCTGTTTGTGTGTTGATGTTTGATATGCACATCTTTCTCTTCATATGCAAATGTTCTGACCTTTATGAGTTCTGACTAACCTATTTCCATATTGTTTACCTTACAAAAACTCAGTCCATAGCACAATCCATAATCAGTTTCAATTATTAAAATGGAATAAAAAAATCAACACCAAATATAACATCTTTAAAATCCACAGTGCTTCAAAATAAAAATAAAAATTAAAAATTAAAAAATAAATAAAACCATGAAATTACACATATAACATCAAGAGTTAAGTATTTTGTTTGTCAGGATATATGGCTATGATAATATCAACATAACCTATAATGTAAAGAGCTTGTTGTTTGATTGCATGTTTTCTTCTGCTAGTTGTTTAACTTTTTCTCTTTCTCTGTCTAGTCCAATATAAAGAGCATAGAGCGAGAGCTGCACTGTCCAGTGTGTGAGGAGATGGTGAAGCAGCCGATAGTGTTACCTTGTATGCACAGTGTGTGTGTGCTGTGTGCGGCAGAAGTCTTGGTTCAGAGAGGATACCCTCTACCTGAACTCCCCCCAGAGCCCAACACTCCCACCTCAAGCCCCATCACACGCTCTCCCCGACAGGCACGCCGGCCTCCACCCAAAACAGACCGTCTAGACCGGGTGATCAGAACAGGTTTGTGTGTTCATTAACAGACACCGAGATCAAAATCAAGAGTGCTGACATTTTATTAAATGGCCTGTTGGGATTGATTCTGATTTGTCAATCAATTGGTCGCTCAAGTATTTTTTATAATGAACACTAAACTGTATACTACTACCATTGAAAAGTTTGGGGTCGGTAAGATTTTTTTATGTTTTGCTCACCAAGGCTGCATTTATTTGATCCAAAATACAGTAAAACATTGTAATATTGTGAATATATATTCTATGTTAATATGTTTTAAAATGTAAATCATTCCTGTGATGGCAAAGCTGAATTTTCAGCATCATTACTCCAGTCTTCAGTGTCACATGATCATACAGAAATCATTCTAATATTCTGACTTAGTGCTCAAGAAATATTTCTTCTTATTATCAATGTTGAAAACAGTTGTGCTGCTTAATATCTTTGTGAAAAGCATGATATTTTTTTCAGGATTCTTTGATGAACAGATGGTTCAAAAGAACAACATTTATTTGAAACAGAACTATGCAAAAGTCTTTAATGTAAATTTGAATCAATTTAATGCAACCTTGCTGAAAAAAAGTATTAATTGTTTATCCAAATAAAAAAGTCTTAGTGACTCTGACAGCTAATTTTTACACTCTTGTATCTCTTTGTGATAATTTTTTTCTCCCACAATCAAATAATTTCAGCTCAAATAAAATCTTAAATAAATTTAAGAATCATGCCAGCTTGCTTATTATTTAGTAAGTACAATTTATATATAATTTGTCTAAATTAGATTAAATATTATTTATAAAATAGTTTGAATAATTAAATAGCTTTTTATTAACTAAAATAATTTTAACAATTCAATAAAACATGACAGCATGCCAATTTAATTATTTATTTGTTATAATTATAATATTTATTTAAAAATGATTTTATTTAATTAAACAACGTATTTTTAAAAACATTAAAATAGCATTTAAAATGTTGACATAACAGCATATAGTTTTAGCTCAGTGCAAAGGTTTATAGATGTTACTGTATCATTCAGATGTATTGCATCTGTACAGCACTTTGCAGGTGTAGCAGCCGTCGTGATGGGCTGATTCTGAATGTGTCAGCACACAGCGGGCCTCTGGATTCTGTTCTCTTTCTGCATTGATTAGCTTTTTCTTTCTTCTTCCTGGCTTAGATTTATTGGGGCTTAAAGAAACTTTAATGTTGGAAACAGCTTTTTCTAACTGTATCTCTCTCTCTTTTTGTGCAGTGTGTGGGACACATCCAGGACGCAGGCGTAAAGACACTCCGCCTGTGATCATGCTGTTCCCCTGTCCCACCTGCAGAAAAGATGTGGAACTAGGAGAGAGAGGGCTTGCAGACTGTCTGAGAAACCTCACGCTGGAGCGCATAGTGGAGAGGTCTCTCTCTTTCTCTCTCTCACACGCAAACATACTTCCACACAATTCCTGTTTTTCTTAACTCGTGCTACATTAAAATTGAATTCCAGTAACTGTGCCGTACAATGCAGAAATGTTGTTCTACTGGTTTTGAACACTTGAGATGTTCTGAACTTGCATCTATTCATAGGCACATCACCGAAGAGATTGATAGCTCACAGGGTACGTGGACCAATGAAATCACTACTGGCAGAGCAAAATGAAGTCAAGAAAAGGAGGAGACAGAAAAATATTTAGTTTCTTCCTTCCAGTAAAGAGCATGCATGGCTCCCATTCTGAACTCCAGTAAAAATATGCACAAGCAAATAGCCTTAAACTTTCAAAACCACCATAACGCTGTGTAGGTTCAGTTATAGCTTTCAAAAATTCAAACATGAAAATGTGATTCAAAACTGCATAACTTTCCTTCCTCCATGGAACACAAAAGGATTCAAAACCTGCATAACTTTCCTTCCTCCATGGAACACAAAAGGAGAACTGTTTGAAGAATATATTAACCATATAATGAGAGTGAACTAGGTCTTTCGAGCTCCAAAATAATAAAAAACCTCCATAAAAGTAACATAAAACCAGTTATGCAATTTATTCCAAGTATTTAGCTTTATGTAAAAGACAGACTGAGATTTTGTCTTTATTCTATGTACATTGCATCAGCATCTTTTAAAATATGATTCATTTAGTTGCAACACATCAGGTTTGTCATTGTAACATTGTAATGTCAATGTGATGTGACCAATTATTATTATTATTATTGTTCCATTGTTTTAGTTAAATCGTGGCCACTATTGAGCTACATTAAAATTGAAATACATTAAAATAATGAATTAGTATAGTGTGGCCATGATTTTACTAAAATGAGGAAACAGATGAGTACATGAGATTTTTTCTTCCGCATGTCATGCGTGGAGCTTCGTACATGACTGATCGTGTCTGGCACAAGATGTGTTATGGAATGTAAAAACAAAACAATACATTAAAAATACATTTAAAATATGTATGTTAGATTGTTAAACTATTTGAATAAGGACATGATGTTCCTTTTAACATCTATAATAAAATCTAAAGGTATCAGTCTCTCCTCTCACATCGAAGGTGAACACTTGATGGTTGAACATTGTTGAAATTGTGAGAAAACTGTGGATCTGAATGCTTTGGACAGCTGAGATGCATCTATATATACAATACACCACCCATACACACATGCTATAATGTATGTGCACATACAAATATATAATAATGCATACATGTAACCCAAGCCATACGTGTTTACTTTTCAGATTAGCCTGATGTTATTCATTTCGAATGCACATTAGATGACTGATGTCTTTCTTTGTCCATGTGTGCAGGTACAGGCACACAGTGAGTCTCGGCAGCATGGCAGTCATGTGTCAGTTCTGCAAACCTCCTCAGGCTCTGGAGGCCACCAAAGGCTGCGCTGACTGCAGGTCCAACTTCTGTAACGAGTGCTTCAAGCTCTACCACCCCTGGGGCACACCGCGAGCCCAACACGAACACATCCTGCCCACACACAGCTTCAGACCCAAGGTAAAAGCACGTGGGGCCATTCTGAGAGAGGATCAACACTAATGTACCACCATACTGTACATAAAGAGAGACAGTCTTTGAGTCAAACCATAAATTCCTGTGTTGACATTCAGGTTCCACTTTTTTTCCCACCTTCCAGTGTTTTGAAGAAATTGACCAGCCATATACATTACCATTCAAAGGATTTTTTGAAAAGAAATCAGCAGTGATGCATTAAATTGATGAAACATGTATAATGTTACAAAAATTTGTATTTCAAATAAATGCTGTTCTTTTGAACTTTCTATTTATTAAAGAATCCTGTAAAAATGCTACATTTGTGTCACTGCTTAAAATATTACGCAGCACAGTTGTTTTCAGCAAGAGATGTTTCTTGAGCACCAGATCAGCGTATTAATATGATTTCTGAAGGATCATGTGACACTGAAGACTGCAGTAACGGCTGCTGAAAATTCAGCTTTGCCATCACAGGAATAAATTATATTTTAAAATATACTGGAATAGAAAACAGTTAATTTAAACTGTAATAATTTTTCACAATATTACGGTTATTATTATTGTTTTGATTGCTTCTATTGTCCTCATTTGTAAGTCGCTTTGGATAAAAGCGTATGGTAAATGACTAAATGTAAATGTTAATGTATATTTAAAACATAAGTGCAGCCTTAGTGAGCATAAAAGCCTTCTTTCAAAAACAATAAAAAAAACTTACCGACCCACATTTTTGAATGTGTTATGTATACGTGCAAAACAGTATTTTGCATTATTTTTATTTAGATTTTTGGCCATATGACAATGGATTCTTTTATCTATTTTGAACTTAATCCCATGCAAATAATATTCAAATATTGCTTTTTTCCACAGTAATCAACACAGATGATTTTTGATAAACTGTTATAGTCTCAAAAGTTCCTCTTAAACTCATTTCCTCTCTCTCTGTCTTATTCTTTGCCCATTTCTCTTCCTTCTCTTCCTTTCTCTCTCTCTCTCTCCCTCTCACTCACATGCAGGTATTAGTGTGTGTGGAGCACGAGCAGGAGAGGTTGCAGTTTTACTGCAGGTCATGTCAGCGTTTGTTATGCCCACTTTGTAAACTCCGTCGAGCCCACAGTGGACACAAAATCATGCCTATTGCGCTGGCTTACCAAACTCTAAAGGTATCCATTCCTGACATTAATCCTTATGTGCTCCATAGTCTTTAGACTGTAAACATTATAAATATGCCCAACATGCCCTTCTTTCCTGTATAAAATGGTTATTTGGGCTAATCTTTCTAAGCTCTAGCCCTGCACAGCTCTGAATGATCAAGGGCAGAGAGGAGAGGATTTCCTCTCAATGACTAGGCAGCTCTAGCAGAAGCTCTACGGTGTTGTCGGTGTTTAACCGTAACTCATCATTCTCCATGTTGTGAAATCACAGGAGAAGATCACCAAGGAGATGAACTACATCTTGGCCAATCAGGAGTCCGTACAGGCACAGATCACCCAAGTAGAGAGCGGCATCGCTCAGACTGAGGTACACAGCTCTGGTGTTTTAATTATACTTTCAGTGTTTGTGAGACACCTCTTCATCTCAGGGTGTAAGAGTGGCGTGGAAATGGAGTGGGGAGTGATTTTCCCACTGTGATATAAACTTTTAGCTGTCAAAATAGAAGAAAGATGGAAATTGTGGAGAAAAAAAAGAATATATATATATATATATATATATATATATATATATATGTGTGTGTGTGTGTATATGTGTGTGTGGCTAAATGTCATGGCGAGGATGACCAAGATTCATTGTGGAAATTAAATTAAAATATCCATTATTATTATTATTATTGATAATATTTAATTTCTAATTGTTTTTATGTAAAAATCTAATTAAAATATCCATTATTATTATTATTATTATTATTATTGATGATGATGATTTTTTCAAGAAGTGAGAAGTGCTTTTTTTAGTCTCCTGTGCTTTTTCAGTGGTGTTTTCAATCAAAGTAATTGAAATATTTGAAGAGTTTTTTTTTTTTTTTAATTTTCAAAAATCATGTTTTTTATTATGTTATCATGATTTTATTGTTTTATGATGTTAGTTAGCTGTATTTTTTAGTTATTTTTAACCTAATCAAAATAACCCAACTGCAGTTTGATTGAGATTAATTAGAATGCACAATGAAAAAAAAAACAATTTTTGAAAATTGTTAAAAATGGAGTTATCTGTTTTTGCAAATGAACTCTTCATTTATTTGTGAAAAATAATGATGAGAAAATGTGATGGTGGGGATGACCAAAATTAAATGATATGTAATTAAATTTTTGATAGTAAGAATTATAGAAAAATGTTATGAATTTAATATTTATTATTATACAATTTAATATTAATTGAATGCAAATATTTTAATCTTCGAATTGTAAAATATAAATGAATTAAAATAAATTACATTTTTAAAGTTTACCATACATATTAAATTATTAAAATATTTATGACATTTAAAAAGCCACAATGAGAGGTCTCTTCCAATATGTAATAAAAAAAGAAATTTACAGTCAGGCTTTGCTAATCTCCTTTTTTGTCCTGTTAATTCTCTGTACCTCTGTGTTCAGGTGAACAGCGCAGTGGCTAAGGAGCAGCTGAATCAGTGTGTGAGTGAATTGCGTGGTGTGCTAGCAGAGCGTCAGGGGGCCTTGGCCATGTTTCTGGAGGGGGCTCGTGCACAGCGGGCAGGGGCTCTGAACGCACAGCTCTCAGAAAAACAGAGTCTTTTGGAAAACGCAGGGCTGCTCACATACACACAAGAGCTGCTTAAGGAAACTGACCAGTCGTGCTTTGTGCAGGCCGCCAGAGTCACACACAACAGGTTAGAGTGTATGTTTGTGGGTGTGGGTTGCTGTGATTGTGCAAATCTGGCCATTTATGAAATACGAATCCCACAATAGCCTATTGTGTGTTTCCATAGAAACATTTTCAAAGTACACAACATAAATGTGGGAAGATTATGTTACACATGATCACTTGGTATAAAGAAAGCTTGATTTTTATCTCTTTTTTTCTCCTCAGACTGGTAAAAGCAATAGAAAATCTACAGCATTTCTCTCTATCTGCTGATCCCTCGTTCCGACACTTTCAGATGGACGTCTCCAGAGAACTCAAAGCGCTCAGCAGCATGGACTTTATACAAGGTTTTCATAAAAACATGCTTTTCTATGTCACACATAATAATTAAATGCACATGCATTTGAATTTGCATTTAATCCCACCCCTTATGTTCCTTCTGCAGCCCCATTGGCTCCTGTGATTGACACTCAAAAGACCTTGGCCTATGACCAGCTGTATTTGTGCTGGCGCCTCCCACAGGACTCTGCCCCCGCCTGGCACTACTCAGTGGAGTATCAGAGGAAAGTGGGTGGGGCTGGAGCATTATGGGGCAGAGTCTTGTCTGAAGGAAGCTCAGGAAGTAATGGCACACACTGTTCATGGCAGCGTCTGGATGATGTGGGCAGGACCAGTGCAGTGATTGACAAGCTAGAGATGGACAGTGTGTATGTCCTGAGAGTTCGAGGCTGTAATAAGGCAGGGTTTGGAGAGTACAGTGAGGAGGTGTATCTACACACACCTCCTGCACCAGGTAAGATGCACAAATAAACAAACACACTTCTGTCTGGACCACTTCAAAATATCAGAGACACATTTCTTTTTCTCCAGTTCCCCAGTTTATTGCATTATTGAAAGTTTCGTTTTTATTTTGCATCTTTCCCACTCATTCTACTTATTCGACTTGCAATGTACATTGTCTATCATCCACTTGTTTTTCTTTTTTCTTGTTTATCCATCCGTTGAATGATTCATTGATTCATTGATGTTTTTTCTTTCATGCATTCATTTATTGATATTCCAGCCATGAATATCCATGCATTCTTATCCATCCATCAATGTCATTCATGGATTTATTGATTCATTCATCAGTCTTTTTGTTCATTTTTGTTTGTTCACTTGGCATCTATCCATCTATATCAATTATTCATTTACTTATTGAATGACTCATTTGTTTACATCAGTTCATCCTTCCATCCTTCCATCTTCCATTTATCCATCCAACCATGCATTTATTTGTCTGTTTGTTTGTTTGTTTGTTCACTCATTTGTTCATCCATCCATGTAGGTTCATTGTCTATCCGTTGATTCATTGATCCATTAATCTATCTTCCATCTATCCATCCATGCATCCATATCCATCCATCCATCCATCCATCCATCTATCTATCTATCTATCTATCTATCTATCTATCTATCTATCTATCTATCTATCTATCCATTCATTCACCCATTCATACCACAATTCTGTCAAACTGAACCTGATGTTGTTGTGCTATTAGATGTATATTACATTCTCTTTCATTTTCTCTCATACAATTACTTCTGTTTCTTATCAGTAGTATATTTCTCCATGCATATCCACAACTCTTTGACATGTCTGTTTTTGCTCTTCTCTTTGTATTATTTTTCCTGATGTTTCCTGTTATTCTCCACCTTCCTTTGCTCCTGTTATCTCTGCTGTTTCTTTGACTTGTATTCCTGTTTAACTGGAATATATCAGCTGCTTGATCTCCTCTGAATCCTAAAGTCCTTGAATATGTACAATGTTCCTGCTGTCCTCTTTGTTTCCCTCTTTTCTCCAAATTTCCAATCCCATTTCTCCCCTTTTTCGCTTATCCGTACATACTCCCCTCTTTCTGTCTCCTATTTATATGTCCACTCCCTCATCCTCTTTTCATTTGTGTTCTGCTCCTTGTGACCTGGCCTTTCCAACCCTCTCCTCCACTCCATTTCTCCTGCATACCTTAATCTCAGTGTTGTCGTTCTGCCTGGATTCCCGCTGGGGCCTACACGCGGAGCGGGTGGCGCTGGGAAAAGGGCAGACATACGCCCGGAGTGTTCCTGGAATGACTCTGTTGCAGGCTGCAGATCGGGCCCTCACCTCATGTCACCTCACTTCTGACCTCCTTGTGGCCGATGTTTCCATCACACAGGGACGACACTACTGGGCATGCTCAGTGGAGCCTGGATCTTACCTGGTTAAGGTCAACATAGGAATTAATATATTAAATTGATTAGAAGTGACAGTCAAGCCATTAATAATGTTACAAAAGATGACTGTTTCAAATAAATGCTGTTCATTTGAACTTTCTGTTCACCATAGAATCCTAAAAGAAATGTATCACAGTTTACACAAAATATTAAGCAGCACAGCAGTATTGAAAATGTTTCTTGAGAACTGAATCAGCATATTAGAATGATTTCTGTAGGATCATGTGACACTGAAGAGTGGAGGAATGGTTGCTGAGAATTCAGCTTTGCATCACAGAAATAAATTACATTTAAAATATATTAAATAGAAATGTTTGTATTCATTTTATTAATTTATTATTAATTTTAGATTGCATATTAAATTAAACTGATATTTCACAGCCTTACTGTTTTTACAGTATTTTTGATCAAATGTAGCCTTAGTAAGTATAAGAGACTTCTTTTAAAATAAATAAATAAATAAAAAATAAATAAAAATTTTACCAACCCCACGCCAAACATTTGAGTGGTAGTGTACAGCTGATTTGTTGCAAAAATTGATAATATACAATATGTTTTAAATATTTCATTTTCTTTCTGTGAAGTAATATGAAAGAGTAAGCCAAATTACTGAAAAATGTTTTATTTTCAAGGATTTAATTTTTAATCAAGATTATAATGAAGGTTATATCATAGTGACACATTTGTATTTATTTATTCCACAAAAAAAATAAAATAAAATGAAAACAAAATGAATTTAATAAAAAAAAAAAAAAATCCCAAGTTCACAGAACTATATTCAGGTCATATTTATGAATTAGATTTTTAGTGTATTAATATATTTTAATATAATAAAATATATTTTAAACTGAAAAAAAAAAATCCCTAAAATGTGAATTTTAAAAATGAGTTGCGTTCTCTGTGTGTAGGTGGGAGTGGGTATTGAAGCAAAACTACAGGAGTGGTTCCATCTTCCACAAGACATGGCAAGTCCACGGTGAGGAGAAACTTTTAGGAGTTTAAGAGTTGACTAACTCAGGATGACTTATGTAGGCTATATTATTGATGATTTTATTTTTTTCCTTCCATTTCTCTCCGTAGGTACGATCCAGACAGTGGTCATGACAGCGGTGCAGAGGACGCCCAGGACTGTCCTCCTCCATTCTGTTTCCTCACAATGGGCATGGGCAAGATCTTACTACCCAAGTGTGGGGCGTCTAACACTTCTACCGGCCCCCTCACTGCCCCCTTACCACCTCGTCTCGGACTGTGTCTGGACTTCGAGAAGGGGCGGCTCACTTTTTACGACGCACACTCTTTGCGAGTGCTGTGGGAGGGGACTGTTGATTGCTCCGCCCCTGTTTGCCCAGCATTCTGTTTCATTGGTGGAGGTGCTCTGCAGCTGCAAGAGCTGATAGCCAATCGCAGTACAGAACAGAACCCACCAAGAAGAGTGACCATCCAAACACGTGCCACCGACGCCGGTCACTAAACCTTCTGATCGCTTTGAAACTAGTCAAATCTGCACCTTTAAGCAAATCTTCTTTTATCGTTTTCTATCGACTTTGTTTACCTGCTTATTTCGTAGCTAATGATGCAATGACTGATGATATTTTATATTAAGATTCATTTCATTTCAAAGGATAGACATTAAAAAGTGGTTATGGATGCTAACAACATATAGAATGCTAACAACATGTAGGTCAATATTAAATAACGAGGAATCGTTCATTTTTGTGGCCACAAAATCAAAAAAATTAAATCAGGTATGATTCAGGTTCACTCATAACACCTTCATTTTGAACATTCTTTTGAAAGCAAATGATTCCTCGCTATTTACAAACTCGTTTTCCAGCATTGTTAGCATGCGAACCGCCTAATAAGGGTGTGCTAAGAGTTAGCAAACATCTTGATTTGTTCATTAACAATGTATGTGCTCTTTACAGGAATGTAACAATGCCATGAAATGTGATCACGTTGCAATTCAAATCCATTTGAGACAGTTTATGGCTGTCTTGTTTATCAATTTCATGTTTCTAAGTAGTTCCCAATGTCCTTGAATTGTCTTGCTACTTTGAGGCTCAACCAAATGCGAAACCTTTGGTTGGACATGTTGTATTGGTGTCAGTACAAGTCCTGTGCATAGAGACCTTGTCTGTTTGGTTTGTTTGGGCCAAAACTGATGGATGCCTTCAGCAAGCAAAACTAAAAGAACAACCGTGTAATGAAAAGAACCTGCTTTTGTGATATCTCTACAGGTGCCTGCTCTAGTGTTACACAACCGACTCTCCCATTTGAATGTCCTAAATAATAATCTCCAAAACAAAACAGTCTCTGACACACCTCATACTTTTTTTTTTCATAATCATGACTGTTATGGTCATGTCTTGTTTCTTTTTGCAGACAAGTTATGGTGACAACAATTTAGCGGGTGAAGTTTATTTCAGAAATGGATGCTGCTTATGACCGTGCAACTGTCAGTCATTAGAGTGTGTTGTTGAAAGGAAATTTTTGAATTGTATTCTGAATGTCAGTTGTATTTATTTTGTGCAAGTGAGTGAGTGAGTGTGTGATATGTTATTGCAATAAAGACAGTTGCTGAAAGCTCTGGTTTTGGCCATATTTTCTGCTATTTGGATGCATTGTTGCAGATTCAGGTCTCATTGTGTGAATTTATATTGATGTTGAAGATATTATGTAGCATTTCTTAAACATGCTGGTCCTTTGAAAATTGGCAAAATGTTTGTAAAAGACACTAAATGGAATAAAGCATCAACATTTCTCATTTGTATTATTTTTTGCCTATGAATAAGGAAGCATTTACACAGAACACATTTTTGCATTCCACTGTGCTGCTTTTCCATTGTATTTTATGTAAACGCATGCTAGGCGGACATGTTTGACTGTTGCGCTCACATATGACACAGTGTCAAAGAGTATAGAAGCCCAAGAGGCGAAACTCAATAGAACGCTCCATAGCAACAGTTGCGCCCATGACAAAACTGTGCCGCCGCCATTTTGGACTGACACCTACACAAAAACGCCGTAGAATAATAGCAGCCAGTCGCGCTTGACCAACTTACAATAACACATTTAAAGTATATATGTATTTTTATATACTTTACTTACCCATATCTATGTTCTGTCGTACATTTTCCTTGTTAAATATCAGCTGCTTTGTTCAAAAATACCGTACATTAAAGCTGAAATACAGCCTGAACGATGACAATAATGTACAATCACTAGACTAGTGATCATCAAATGCTTTTAACAGTTTATTTCACAGACTTTATTTTAAAGTCTTCCCTTTATTTATTTTTTTTTTACAAAAATTTTTGCTTTCTAGAAACCAGTTTAGGTTGAAAATATGTGTTAACATTATAAACACTGAATTAATACCAACATATGACATTAAATTAATGACAGAGAAAAAGGAAATTAGGAATGTTGGACAATACGTATATAACAGGACATCTTGACAGTAAACTGTTTTTGCAATTATTGTCTTATATGTCCCGTTAAAGAGCTGATGAAAACAGCCACCCAACAAAAAAAACGTTTTTATGGAAAAAAACAAAACACAAGTACAGCCACTTTCTCCAAAATTGTTTAATTATTTAATTATGACAGACACAGCAATGCATCATGTTCTAATCTAGATCATGTTTGTAGTGTGTTCCAGGAGATTAAAACGTACAATATATATATATATATATATATATATACACATATATATATATATATACACATATATATTTCAGACCTTCTGGAGTAATAGTAAATAATAATATAGACAGTAAGTAATTGTAAATGTGTGAAGTTGCATTTAAGCTCATTATAACTATAGTGTCATATCCATATAAATCATTATTATGGTTTCTATGGCTATAGGACACAAGTTCCTAAAAGGATTAAAGTTTACTACTAGACTAAAAACAGTTAAAAGTTAGCAGGTGCATGAACATTTATGTCACTTCAAAACACAATAGGCTACACTTTTGTGTAAAATTACCTGTCAGGGTCTTTGGGAAAACGATAAAAAGCAAGATTTTCACTGTCACACTGATAGTTTTTGCAGTGGATTGCCCAATTTGCGTTCTTTTATTCCACTTTAACCTCTCTTTCGTTGTTATTCTGTCTATTTCTGTATATCTGTAACGTTGTCCAGTTGGAACTTTCACCCCAAAATGGCGGCCGCGCTACCGAAGCTCCACCTAGTGGCTGTTGCCCGAAAAGCATCAGAGTTTCGCCTCTTGGTATTCTATACTCTTTGACAGTGTTCTAAAAGGCTGAGCTAAAGGTAAAATAAGATAAGGTAAAATAAAATGTCTTGAGACATAGCTATTTTCCCAATTTCACTCCTCTACGCAAAACACATCTGTGTGAACCGGCTTTAAAGGGTTATTTCACCCAAAAATGAAAATTCGGTCATTAATTACTCATGTCCTTCCAAACCTGTAAGACCCTCGTTCATCTTCGGAACACAAATTAAGTTCACGAGTTCGCACTAACATAATATGATTGAGCAATTAGTAAGCATATTTGGCGTGCTGTCCGGAGGGAGGGCTCCGAGCTCGGGATAGAGCCCGAACCCAGAGAACTTCCATCCCATCCCAAGAATGGGATGAAATTAGATTAAGAGTGAGGAGTTGGGGTGGAGGTGGGATTCTGGAAAACCGTCATAGAACAGAGGTGAGTTGGCTGTATACGTGCTTGTTAAGGTGATTAACTGACAAGCTCCACCTGGGCCAGACTGATTATCTAATCGTGCTCTTCCCGAAGCTTGTTAATAAAACATCATATATTTTTGATCAAAGCTGAGCGCTCTCTGACTCTCCATACACAGCAAGGATCTTACCACGATCAACGCACAGAAACGTAGCAAGGACATCGGTAAAATAGTCCATGTGACATCAGGGGTTCAACCGTAAATTTACAAAACAGCAAGAATACTTTTTGTGTGCAAAGAAATCAATAATAACACAATTTATTCAACAGTTCTTCTCCCCGAATTACCGTCTTTAGCCATTTTGGAGAGTACCCCAGAATGTAATCTCTCTCTCTCTCTCTCTCTCTCTCTCTCTCTCTCTCTCTCTCATTCTCTCTCTCATAACTTAGTTATTAACTGCATTAGTCTGCTATCAACGGCTCAAGCCTCCGTTACGGTTTAAAATGACGTTTTGGAATTAGCAAGGGAGGCGTTGGATGAGATGCGGAAGAAATAATCCTACTCACAATAGCGATTTTAAGTACAAAAACCGGACGAATGCTTTATCATCTGATCGATGTGTTGAGGTGTGGCAACCGTAGTATAAGCGGAATAATTGACTTCGGTCCGTTGAATTATTAGAAAAATAATGCACACCCGAGGTGTAACGGCCACGACGCGATCACCACCTCGGGTGTGCATTATTTTTCTAATAATTCAACGGCCCGTGGTCAATTATTCCTTACTTATTGTTTTCTTTGCACACAGAATTTTCACTTATGGGTGAACTAACACTTTTAAGGACGTTAACAGCAAGCATTCTGTTTTTCTGGTTCCTTGGACTTTCCCAAGTTTAATACTTTTACGTAATATTTACTTCGCATAAATAGGCCTAACGTTACTAGATAAATTGCTGGTGAAACTCATCTCACTCACTCTTCTGCTGTTCTCCACGCAAACTGTGATCTCATTTTTCTCATTAACGGTCCATTACAGGTTCATTTGTCCAGATTAGCTTTTATTTTTGTCTGCTGATGAAGAGATCTGTGAAAATGGAACAGTTTGGACAGCGGTTAGTTGTATTGAGCCTGTGCTTGCTGGCAGCTGTGATCATCTCTGAACAAAGTGAGTATTTAATCACTGCTCACTTACTTTTGTTAGCAGTTAACAGCATTTTATGCCAATTTCAGTGCTTTGCCTTTGGATATTTCAGTCTTTTATCTTTTGAAAACTCTTTTGCTCTCTATGTCTGGCAGAACTTCCAAACGATCTTAGTCGTGATGATGAAATTTGCCCCATGTACATGCAGGGCACATCTAGCCGTCTGAACATGTCAGAGGCCTTTAACATGATCACACTGGAGTTTGGGTGGAATTCCCAGGTTTGTTAGTCTTGTCAAACAGCAGTTAACATGATCACACTGGAGTTTGGGTGGAATTCCCAGGTTTGTTAGTCTTGTCAAACAGCAGTTAACTAAAGTAATGTAAAATATAATATATATATATATATATATATATATATATATATATATATATATGTATATGTATGTGTGTGTGTGTATATATGTATGTGTGTTAATCATGAATAAAGGGCCACCATTAAAATATCTCCTTTCTCTCCCCCATCACTAGACTGGGAATGTTGCACAGATGACAGAACTGTTTCAGCGCTCAGATCGGAATCATGATGGATATTTGAATCGTCGTGAGTGCATGGTATTCATCAGACATGTCTTCAGAACCATTGGATGAAACCGGCGCACATACTTTTTGATGGGAAAGCGTAGCCCTAGTAAACAATCTAGAGGTTGAGGTCTTAATTGAAGTGTATGTTAATGGAAAGTCTTTTCTCTCTCACTTTCTTTACTAAATAAACTAAATATGCAGCTTAACTGGTTTCATGTAGTCTTTGTTAAACACTTTGATGCACTTCACATCAAGTAAAGACTAGAAATGACTGAACATGGACAAAGTTTTCCTACATAATTGTGATCCTCGACGTTACAACACAAAACAAGGAACTGTGCATCTTCGTTTCAAACTGTAAAGCAAAAATTAGTGCTACAACCTCTTATTGTGACACAAGCACGTCATTGTAGTTATAATTTATTAGCAGGTTCTTTTCACAATGTCAATATTTGATCAGAAAGTCCTGGGACATATTGTCAAGTGATTTAAAGTGAAAGGAAAAGAATGCTTGGTTAAAAAAACGCTACTTGTCAGTCTGGTTTTTGTTCGTCCTGTATAGAGGCCAACTCACCCATTTCTATTTTAATGCACCGTGTTCATACGCCTTTTATTGATTCTGGCATGTTTATCATTGTTATAATCATGATTGGGAAGCTGTACTTCATGAGACTGTGTGTCTCAGTCTGAGAACATACAGTTTTGAATATGATTTATGGACAAATGCTGCATTTTTTTGATGTTCATTGGGAACAAGGAAGAACATATCAACAAACCTTTTGTCTCCCCTCCCACTCTGACTCTTTTCTCTGTTTCAAATGTGAAAATGGGTGGTGATATGTAAATCACGTATTTCTAGTATTTCTCCTCTCCTCGTTCAGAGCAGTAGGCAGTTTCTCTTCAGACTTGCTACAGGTAAGAAGCACCTGCACTCATCTACTTTTCTCTGCAAACTATTGTTTTACTTGCTCTTATACTATTTTTACTGTTCTTATTTTTTGTTTTCCTTGTGTTTTCAAAGTTCAGCTCCAGTGTTCAATGCAGGCTATACACATTATTGCTATTATTGCTTATTTTATTAATTTTTGATCAGCTCTGTATATATTAATGTTGTTTTTTTTTTGTTTTTTAACATTTGCATGCCGAAATAAGAGATTAATAAAATACCACTGCACAATATCATAATTTTATTAATCTATTAGGTCAGTTTTCAGATAGAGAATCACAACATATCAGGTATCATAAAATTACACTTTCTGATAATTTGTCACCTGCATTGTTTTAAAAATATAATTCAAATGGCTACAATGTCATCCCAGACTAGTTTAGGACTCAATGCTGATTTCTAGTAAATGAAGAATATTTACATATTGATAGAAGAAAGACTTTAAAAATATAAATTCAACCCTAAAATGAAAATTGTCATAATTTACTCACCCTCATGCGGTTTCAGATCTGTGTGACTTTCCATTTTCTGTAAAATACAACAGATAGGAAGAAGACACTTTCAGTCACCATTTACTTTCATTGGATTTTTTTTTTTTCCATAAGTGAATGGTGACTGAAATGGTCACACTGACAAACGCCATCTTTTTTGTTTCACTGAAGAAAGACATTCACATGGGTAATTCAGAGAAAACTATACTTTTAAATATTTCACTTTGCCAGTATTTTCCTGAAAGTGACAAGTGTTGCAGCATGTGAAAACCCACATGAGCTCTGTCACTGTGGCCGGTATTTTAAGTTTAACAAAAGCTTGCACAACCGGATCGACAGCTCAAGCAATACACTTCAGTGAGCATTTATAAAGACTTACACGTTCACATTCTTTGCAAAATGATTGTATTACATTAATGGAAAGATAACTAGAATGAGCCACTGAGTAGGCTATTCAATGAGGAAATGAGGGTGTAAAACCAGCTTATTGTTCCCAAAAACAGATTAATATTGCAATGTTTTTTCTGTAAACACAAAGCTAGGTTTAATGTCTCTATATGAACCTGACTTGAGGTTTGGTCCTGACTGTAGATTGCTGTGGTAACCTTAAAGTTGTAACTAAAACTTATAGCAGGACTTAAAGGAATACTCCACTTTTTTCGGAAATAGGCTCATTTTACAACTCCCGTAGAGTGAAACAGATGAGTTTTACCGTTTTTGAATCCATTCAGCCGATCTCTGGGTCTGGCGGTAGCACTTTTAGCTTAGCTTAGCATAGATCATTGAATCAGATTAGACCATTAGCATCGCGATCAAAAATGACCAAAGAGTTACAATATTTTTCCTATTTAAAGCTTGACTCTCCTGTAGTTACATCGTGTACTAAGACCAGCGGAAAATGAAAAGTTGCGATTTTCTAGGCTGATATGGCTAGGAACTATACTCTCATTCCGGCGTAATAATCAAGGAAATTTGCTGCCGTACCCCCAGCTATATCATAGGCTACTGAGCTGGGGACTACTTTCAGAGGCTGCGTCATATCATTGCGCCTGCTGCACCCATGGTACGGCAGCAAATTTCCTTGATTATTACGCCAGAATGAGAGTATAGTTCCTAGCCATATCAGCCTAGAAAATCGCAACTTTTCATTTTCCGCTGGTCTTAGTACACGATGTAACTACAGGAGAGTCAAGCTTTAAATAGGAAAAATATTGTAACTCTTTGGTCATTTTTGATCGCGATGCTAATGGTCTAATCTGATTCAATGATCTATGCTAAGCTAAGCTAAAAGTGCTACCGCCAGACCCGGAGATCGGCTGAATGGATTCAAAAACGGTAAAACTCATCTGTTTAACTCTAGGGGAGTTGTAAAATGAGCCTATTTCCAAAAAAAGTGGAGTGTTCCTTTAAGGAGGAAGAGGAAATAATGGAGATAAAGTTCATCTCACAATCATATAAACTTTCTTAATGTTATTAGCTCAAATATAAAAGTAGCTGTATATTTTCAAGCCTATTAAGATAAAGCTTAAGAAAGCAAAATACCATTACCTGAAGAACATTTACTGTTAGTTTATGCATATTTTTTTTTCTATAAACTTTAAATAAACCTGATGGAAAAACATTTTCAGTTTAATTTATTTTTTGAATAATGCTTTCCACATTCAAATATTATCAAATTCAAATATTGTTCTGAAACTATTGCTATACATAAGGAAAAGATGAACGCATTTTGTGTCATGATTAGTAGAATTAAATTAAAAAAACAATAGTATCAACTAAAAAAACATGTTAAACATTTAATATCTTAAGTTAATACATGAACTTTGACAAACATGTTTACAAAAAATGTTCTCTCTCTCTTTAATGGAAACTGACACACACTAAAAACCTCAAATTTAAAATCCACATATAGTGACAATATCAATTCTCTCTTGTCTAAATTTCTTTATTTTCCTCTATTTTCCTTTACAGGCTCTCCTCATCCGAATCTCAGTCTTGTTCTTGCAAAACATCTGCAACAATGGCACAATTTGGCCATCTGGTGGCAGTGTTGGGCCTGTGCCTACTGGCTGCTGTGGTGAACGCTCAACGTGAGTGTCCAATCAGTTCTCTTTTCACTGCAGATAGTTTTTAAATCAGATTTCAGTGCTTTGCTATGTCATTTAATCATGATATCTCACATTCATATGGATCTACAAACTTTTCCTTTGCTTTCTTTTTCTATGATAGAGAACACCCCCCCACCTCCTCGTCTAGGACAGGAGATCTGCACATACTACACTCAGGGTGGGACCCGCCTTCTGGACGGGCCAAAGGTCTTTGAAATGATGCTGATTGAGTTTGGACGGGCAATCCAGGTCTGTATACATGTACTTTTCTTAATGGGATAATTCACCCTAAAAAAGAAAAATCTGTCATTAATTACTTACCCTCATGTTGATGAAATCTGAGAGCTTTCTGATCCTGCATAGACAGCAATGCAACTACCACATTCAAGGCCCAGAAAGGTAGTAGGGACATCATTAAAATAGTCCATCTGACATCAGTGGTTCAACCTTAATTTTATGAAGCTCCAAGAATACTTTGTGTGCAAAGAAAACAAAAATGACTTTTTTCAACAATTTCTTCTCTTCCGTGTCAGTGTTTGCCACGTGTTTACGACAGTACCACGATGCGTGTGTGGTGCTGCTGACTAACCCTTTAACTGACCCTCAAGTTCAAAAGCTGTATGAATTTCTTTCTTCTGCTAAACACAAAAGAAAATGTTTTGAAGAATCTGGGTAACTATACAGTTGGTGATCCTCACTGACTTCCATAGCATGGATAACAATACCATGGAAGTCAATGGGGACCTACAACTATTTAGTCAACCACATTCTTCAAAATACCTTCTTTTGTGCTCAGCAGAAGAAATAAATTTATTCCAAACCTGTATTACAGAATGTTCACCCAAAAATGAACAATCTCTTTCAATCAATTAAATACATTTTTATATGATGTTTATATAAATAGGGATTGCTAAGGGGTCCATGAAAAATTTGGGTAGTGGAAAAAGAATAAATGGGTATAGGTAAAAGATAACCCTGACAAATGAACACAAGTAAATATTTTCCAGATAATATTTTAATTATTTGTTCTATCTTTAGAACAATTACAATATAAACTTCAGTTTTATTCAGAGGCTTTCTAATTTAGTAAGGTGGTTATATGTTGGTATCCTTTACATAAAGTGTGTACACCATACACCATTATTACTCTGTCTCTCCTTGTAGACCCTGAACCCTATGGTGACTCAGCAGTGGATGGACGATGTAGATGACGATCACGACAAAAGCCTCAACATGGCAGAGTGTGCCAAACTCGTCCAGAGAGTCTCTGATTCCGTTCAGAGGCCTCCGCAATAAAGAAGTCATGTCGACTGATTGAAGTAACTTGTACTTGTGTATGGAAGTATGAAGAAAAATAAGATCTCACAAACACTTAGTATGTAGGTCTGTAGCTTAATCTCATATAATACTATAATGTATCACTCAAAATCTCAATAAAGCTATGTATTGTTTTAGAAATTACTTTAAAAGCAGGAATTAAAGAATCTTAGTCAAAAATGAAGAAATAAAATTGTTAAAAACACAGCTGTGGTGTCCTACAGAATTCTTACATTTTGTGCTTTTGTACTCTGGGGCTGTTGATGGCAATGAATGCAGGTAAAATAATAAAATATCTTTTCAATGACTACCACCCACAACATAACAGTCTAGGTTTAAAGGTTTTAACAGTTAGCTAACGTTAGCATTACCATCTATCGACGTGGATTAGCAAATCACTGATACTCGTAAGTTTAATTAAAGAGGTTTACAAAAAAATTATTGCACTTACCGGTCCTACGAAGAAAGGAGCAACTTGGGCATCACTATTTTCTCTGTCATCAAATCTTTCCACCTTGTGTGTGCTGTAGGGATGTTTGTTTGTTTGTTTTTTTTGTGTGTTTTTTTGTGTCATCTATCTTAAGATCTTTTCTGCTTCTTCAGCACCTCAGATTCTCCCGTTGTCTCCGCTAGTAAAGCTTGATAAATTTTCATTCTTAATTTTTGCTCATGTACACTACCTAACTACTAGCGTATCAACAGAAGCGGCAGCCATGGAGTGTGAGGATTTTGTTCGTGGTTTAGTGAAAAACCACATTTAACTCGAATAGGCCTAATTATTTCAAAACGGTGCATACACTGCAAAAGGTGACATGCACCATAGATAATGAAACACTTTTTATAGAAAGCTATTATGAGAACAGTCTTCATCTAATGCAGATGACTCTTCACAAAAACACTGAATTCTTAAATGGCCAGTTTACCCAAAAATGAAAATTCTGTCATCGTTTACTCACCCTTGTTGTCCCTTCTTTTCTTTCTTCTGTTGAACACAGAAGTTATTCTGAAGAATGTTGATAACCAAACAGCCATTTACTATTTTTTCTCCCTCATAAGAAATCTAGCTACTTCCAACTGTTCATGGTCACATTAGTGAAACATTAACAAAGAAGGTCTATTTCAATGGTGTAGTCATGCATGCATCACCATTTACTCACTTTCAAACTAAGTGTTGTTTTTTTTTTTTTTGGTAAACAGCAATTTGTGTGTTGACAATGTAGCAAACTTGAATCCTATGAAAAATCTGTGTAAGAAATTATCCTCGTGTGAAATTCCAGGAAAATTGCAAATTCCTATTGAGATTAAAGCATTTAGCCAGTGGAAATTCACCATACAAAGGTAAATGTGACCATACCCTTAATGTGTAAAACTTTTAAAATTAGCATCAAACTATTAAATGCACTTTTAGATTCAAGATTCAAGATTCCTTTATTGTCATTGTATAGTTACAACGAAATTGAAGAAGCAATCCTTGGGTGTTACACACACAGTGACATTAAAAAGTACAATTTAAAAATACAAATAATAAATAAATAAAGCAAGCATAGCAGCAATGTATTTCCTATGTTAGGTAGTGCAATATAAATGTTCAAGTAACAGGTAGTAACAGGTGCAAAAATACAGTATTAACAGTAGTGCAATGATGCCTTGAGAATATGAACCTGATATATTCATAACATTGTGCACATACTAGTTTTTAAAACTATACAATATTGCAGATGTTGTTCTAGCTACTAACAGTTTATATTGATGGTTTTAAGGTGTTCAGTTCACGAATAGCTCTAGGGTAGAAACTGTTTTTGAGTCTATTTGTTCGTGATGTGATGGACCTGAAACGTCTGCCCGAGGGCAGTCGGTTGAACAGATGATGTCCGGGATGGGATGGGTCCTTCAGTATCCTGGTTGCTCCATTGATGCAGTGAGAACAGGATAAGACCTCCAGAGAGGGCAGGGGGCAGCCAATGATTTTCTGGGCTGTATTGATGATGATGATTTTAAAGACCAGTTCAGGCAAGGTGATGAGGTTTGGCTGGTTAAAGTAATTTAATCAGTCATAATCTGATTGGAAAAGGCATCTTAATCCATTGACAGCCATTTAAATGTATCTGTGTAGGCAGAATAAATTCTTCCTCAAGCTGCATATAAGTCACAAATACTTTGTTACCGGAGCCCAATTATTTTTGGAGAGCTCTAAACAGTTCAATTTGTTTATCTTATTTTTTTTTTTCCACGGTTTGCTGCTTGGACATCACAGCTCACAACAGTCGCTCAGCAGGTGGCAGCTGCCATTAAAATAAGTAGTGCAAATGATACAGTACAGAAAAATAAAGTAGGTAAAGCTTGAAATAGCAGCTTGTATGTTTTGAGTCTGCGTTGTTGCTCATAAATGCCTACCTAAAGCAACTGCAGATGAAACGGAGAGTGAGAAAAGATGGCGAGACAGTTGGACAGAAGAAAAACAAGGTCACCATTATAATCTGTGACCTTTGACCTAACCTGTTTTACTAGCAGAAGTTTAACCCCCTGAAATCTATGACAGAGGTCAGCAGGTGCCGAAGGGGTGTTGCCTGTCTGTGCCTGTGTCTTCTGCTCTATGTCTCACTTTTATTACTTTTCTCTCTAGTTTTGAAGAATGGAGTCTATCTATTAAAAACATGTCGGTACAACTTGTGGTGCTTTTGGCATCTTTGTTAACATCTATAGTTCTGGTGTAAAGACAGAAGCAGACAGATGTGAACAAGCTTGAGGAGACAGAGATAATTAAGGCTGCTAGGAAAGAGGAGACCTGAATGAGACGAAAGTTAACAGAACAAACGTGATACCGGAGATGAGAAGGGCTGAAGGAAAAAAGGAGAGAGCAGCACATTCCTCTTCCTCTGTCTCTGCTTCCCTTGTTTGGGCTCTTCAAAACAACAGCTGGAGCTCTCACAGGTGTGTTTTACTTGCTGAAAGCCGAAACATATGAGCTGACATTGCGCACACACACACACACACATAGACACACACACATGCCAGCATGCTGATGCAGCAAACACACACTACTAGTTTTTCAGAGTTCAGCAAACAGAAGTTTCATGTGCTCCTTCTGCACATTTATAACATTTATTTGGATCATCACTGAGATGCAGCAACAACTAAGAGATCTTAAGCCACTGATCTTAAAACTGTTTTACAAAGCAAAAATATCAAATAAAATCTGCAGTTTCTGCAAACACATTATGGTGGAACTCTTTTTATTTTTCCTAGCCATTTTTTGCATTTAGCTTTTACTAGCTGGGCACAAGATAATGGAACTTTTCACAGAATGTGATGGCACATTTCCACAGTTATTAACATTATAAACCTAGCAAAGTTTTTGTTTTAGTGTATTTTCATGTAGTGTGCATTTATGTCACTACATTTGCATTATATTACCTTGGCCTTCAATTTCAGAAAACTAGTTAACGCTGTTGTGTGGGTGTTTCTAGCACAATGGCTGAGGGAGTCACAGCTAATTTGACATCTACTTTTACATTTATTCATTTAGCATACACTTTTATCCAAAGAAACACCAATTTATCATCTTTCTCTTTTCTGACCACCATAATCAGTGTTGGGAAGGTTACTTTGGAAATGTGATAGGTTACAGATTACAAGTTACCCCATTTAAAATAAGCAGTGTAACTATTTCAATTACTTTATTAAAATATGTAACTGATTACATTACTTTTCTAAATTTCTAAAGAATGTTTTCAACTATTATTCATTTTCAAACATTTAAACCAAGCAGGACTACCTTACAGTAGTACTCAACACTGATTACTGTAAGACTTTCCGGTAACACTTTATTTTAAGGTGTCCTTGTACTTACTGTTATAATAACAATTAATTACGCATAATTACATGCAAACAACGCTAATCCAAGCCATAATCCTAACCCTAACCATATAGTACATGTAGTTAATTAATATTACTCAGTACTTATATATGTATAATTACACTGTAACAAGGACACCTTAAAATAAGATTTAACTGACTTTTCAAATCCTTCATCACTTGAATTAAGATTATAATAATTTAATTTTAATGCATAGCCACCGCAAAATCAGATTTTAGCACCTCTTTTTATTCTGAGATCGTTCTGAGGTTAAATACTGATAAAATTAATAAATTATATATTAATTAAATCTGTGTGTGTGTGTTTGTTTAAAAATATTCAGATGTAACCCCCTTAGTAATCCTATCATTTTCATAAGTAACTGTAATTTACACTTTTTTTTTTCTCAGAAACTGTAACAGATTACAGTTACATTTAATTACATGTAACTAGTTACTCTCCAACACAGACCACAGCCAGTCTCTGTTTTTGTTTTACTATTGGAAATGCAAAAAAAAAAAAAAAAAAATCCATTCACCACCAAAGAATTTCACAACTTCCACTGCCATAATTTCTCAACTCAGTCATCAAACTGTGAAGCAAGGGAATTTTAATAATTTCTTTTTGTCAAATTTATTTTAAAATGTAATATAAAATTGTAATACAATTAATATTTCAAATAAATTTGACTCAATCAACCTGACTATATTTGGTTACACCAATAAAAACCTTTTAAGGGTTAAATCAAGTAAAAATAGATCCTTAAGGTGCCAATCACAAAGTACCATGTTTCCAGTGCAGACAAAACTATTGATCAAGTGTATATAAGAATCACTGCAAATGTCACTGAGAGTATGTATAGTTAGCAACCTTGACAGCCTTAAGGTGGTGTGTATATTTGGTCTCCGCTGCAGGAAACAGTGGTATCCTGTTTTGCAGTGGACTCCCATTGTTGCGCTGATTAAACACACACTAATATACACATCCACATGTACACACCACGGCTAGTGCGGTGTTAGTGATGAAAACAGAGCAGCGTGTCCGAGATCAATCAGACGTGATTCATAATACACACATTTGCCCAAAACAAGTGCTCCCATCTTGCGCGACAAAGGATGAAACACTGGACACCATGCATACACACTCTTGTGTGAGAGTTGATTGAGAGTGTTGTCTAGTCTCTCTGTCTCCACATGGTCATCCATCACTCCTGACCGTCCAGCCCGTCTCTGTTTATTTATCTGTCTGTTGAGTAACAGAGACGGTTTACACTGTAATTACACTAAATCGTTTCCTAGTTTCGACCTGATGAGCTTGTCATGGTGTGGGCGCCATTTTTCATATGGGAAATGACAAGGGTTTCTGACCAAATCATTGTCATTTTTTTTTTCTTGAAAATTACTGACTTCTCCTTTATCTTTCCTTTATAGTCGAAATAAATTAATTCAACCTGTTCATGGAAATTGCTTTCTATTTTCACTTCAACTAAGATTATTTTACAGGAATATTTCAACCAAACATAAAACTTTTTATGAAAATGTACTCCCCCTCAGGCAAACACAGATGTATCAGAATAGATTTGGAGAAATTTAGCATTAGCTCACTTGTTCACCAATGGATCCTCTGCAGTGAATGGGTGCCGTCAGAATGAGAGTTCAAACAGCTGATAAAAACATCACAATAATCCACAAGTATCTTTTGAAGTGAAAAGCTGGGTTTAGAAATTCATCAAGACTTTTTAACTTCAAACCATTGCTTCCAGCTAAAATACAATTCCTCTTTCCATAATTTGTGACCCTGGACCACAAAACCAGTCTTAAGTGTCAATTTTTGACACTTAAGTGAAATTGAGATTTATACATCATCTGAAAGCTGAATTAATAAGCTTTCCATTGATTAGTTTGTTAGGATAGGACAATATTTGGCCGAGATACAACTATTTGAAAATCTGGAATCTGAGGGTGCAAAAAAATCTAAATATTGAGAAAATCGCCTTTAAAGTTGTCCAAATGAAGTTCTTAGCAATGCATATTACTAATCAAAAATGAAGTTTTGATATATTTACGGTAAGAAATTTACAAAATATCTTCATGGAACACGATCTTTACTTAATATCCTAATGATTTTTGGTATAAAACAAAAATTGATAATTTAATATTTTTGGCTACTGCTACAAATATACCCCAGTGACTTAAGACTGGTTTTGTGGTCCAGGGTCACATATTGCTTCCTGCAGTGAAAAAGTAATCTTGTCTGAATCAGGAGAGAAAAATGGACAGATTAAGCACAATTTACAGGTGAAATGAGTCAAACAGTTCTAAACAAATATGTTTTGATGTGAGAGGACAAGAGGAGATCGCCTTTTTCACTGGAGGACTTATGGAGACTTGTATTCTGACCAGAAGTAACAGTTTAAAATTAAAACGCCTTAAAGTTAATTGATGGACTGGAGTCATGTGAATTACTTGTGAATTATTGTGTCAGCTGTTTAGACTCTCATTCTGTCGGCACCCATTCACGACAGAGGATACTTTGGTGAGTAAATGATGTATTATTAAATTTCTCCAAATCTGTTCCAATGAAGAAACAAACTCATCTGCATCTTGGACAGCCTGAGGGTGAATAAATTTTGAGTAAATTGAATTTTTTTAGGTGAACCATTCTTTTAAAATTTATTTTAATTATTAGTATAATTTAAAAAAAAAAACAAAAAAAAAAACTGTCATTGCCAGACTGATGCTTTAGTGCATTTTTATACCTCTTTCAGTAATGGTGAAATATATATATATATTTATGATAAAACTATGCATGATTAAATGGTTTGTTGCATTCCCCCCCCCCAAAAATGCTTTTGTCTTCATGTGTGAGACTGCTTTGCACAGCATTGTTTCTCTCACAAAAGATGTTTTGCCAATCACTAATTTTCTTTTTCTTTCAGAAACACACTTTCTTGATAAACAATCACCACCCACAATCCTTTCCCTCTTTCATGTCTTTCTCTAAGAAGCAGACAGGAAATGCATGTAAAGACTCCATAGGCACTGGGAAACAGCAACCACACGGTTCCCACTCGCTCGTGTTAACGAAGACAAACTACAAACAAGCAAACAACACACATTCACAAACATTTGACGAGAGCTCTACAAAACAAAACACCTAATAGCGGGAGATAAATGTGCTGTTATTTCCCACAGAAGTTAAAATGTCTGTCAGCATGCGTTACGCCTCGGCTTTGGAGCGTATTTTAGTTTTCATTGCTCGCAATCAGCGCTGATCCTCTTTGAGACCAGAACAAAAACCTCTCACATTCCCCTGCTAAGCTCTCATAACTTCTTCTCTCGGTCTCAGCCAGACACTGAGGCCGGTTATATGTTATATAAAATTTATTTGAGCCATTTTTTTCAGTTAACTCCAGAAAGAACATCCCTCTAAATCCCCTCTGATATAATATACACTGTTGCATAGGATATAAAATAGTACAAAGGAACATAAAAACACACAAAAAAATGATCTTACAACACCAAAGCCATAAACAATACAACAATAAAACAACGTTGATATGCTTTAAATGATCATAACAACTCTTTTTTTATATTCACAAAGCCCAGTCTTGGAGACTTGGAAAGGCTATAGTGAATAAAGTACCAAATGATGTACAGTAAGATATATAATAAAAGTTTCCCTGTCACAGATCAAACCAGTTTAGCATACGCAACATTAAGCGGTTTAAGATTTTCATTGTGCCATCTTACAAGTTATAAATTTAAATAAAAGTAAATTTGCTGATTATTCCTCCCCTTACATTCTGCCTTCAAAGCCTTCAGATTTGTGCAACTTTGGTGTTCTCTGAAGGAGGGGAATGTATATAGTTATTGTTTATTTATATTATTGTTTTTATGGGCTCATTGTAAAGAACAATGTTCTGACAGTGACAGTGTTAAGAAAAAAAGACCTTTTTGTTCCAGCTACAAAACAAGAAATGTGAACAGAGACATACAAAATTTCCTGTTTTCTGAAGTCTCAGAGACAGATATTCTTAATTAAACATCATTCAGTCAAACTAAGTTTCTATGTTTGCATTATTCTTCCGCACAAAGGAAGGTTTTACGCACATAATGTTTCTTTTGGGCTTTGTCACTTGAGTTGGATGCTGATTAAATAGCTGCCAAACTGCCATATGGACACAATTAAGAATGATGTTATAATAAAGCAGCCTATGATTAATTAACAATCTGAAAACACTACATTCATTAAGAAATAGAATGTGACATTTTCCTAAATGCCACTCGGAACCGTATGTAACCAAGATAAAAAGAAAAAAAAATATATATATATATAACTGCACCTGCTTAACAGTATCACTTTCAGAGAAAGGGCTGAAATAACCCTTATGAAAATTAACCATGGTTTTTCTACAAATAAAAAAAGCATGGTCATTGTAGTTAAATTATGCTAACCACAAATTAACCATGGTTTGCCTACTTT
Source organism: Tor tambroides (assembly GCA_021397915.2). Lineage (NCBI taxonomy): Eukaryota > Metazoa > Chordata > Actinopteri > Cypriniformes > Cyprinidae > Tor > Tor tambroides. The sequence continues at coordinate 51,076 of JAFVLL020007646.1, forward strand.
AACCATAGTATTTGTAGTAAAACTTTGGTTATTCAAATGGTAATCAAACAGCCAAAAAAACATGGTTACTATACTTTTACTATCATAAATCAATGGTTAATTTTCATAAGGGAACAAACAGGTTTGAGCTCTTAGTTTAAGGTGTGTTGTGTTAGCAGATTTGATCACCTATTAACTAATAAATACCTGCAAACAAACTGAGAGCATCCTCATCCATACAAGGATTAACCAAAAAGATAAAGAGAAAATAGTCTGTCACTCAGAGAACTTAAAATTCAAAAGATATTAATGTACTGTCATTATTTACTCATCCATATGTCATTCAAAACCTGTATGACCTACTTGTCTACCAGAACACAATGAAAGACATTCTGAGGAAAGATCACTTAAAAGAATAACCTGTTCATGAAACAGGTGCCAAGAAGAGCTAAGATCAAGGTTTTCAGTTTCTCAAATCTTAACTTACAGCTTCACAAAACTTGGAATATGGTACACGATATGATGACTACTAGAGTACATGGAGAAAAAAAACAAGCAGACAATTTAATAAAAAAAGTCTTCTTTTGTGAGCAGAAAATATGTCATACAGGTTTGGAATAATATAAGTGAGTAAATTCACTGTTTGTATTTTTTTGTTTTTGTTTTGAGGAAACATGTTGTAAAGGGATTGGTTTTCTAAAAATGACAATTCTGTCATCATTTACTCACCCTCATCTCATTCGAAACCTATCTGACTATTTCTTATGTGGAATAAAAAAAAAGACAAAGATAAAGTGAAAATGGTCTGTCTTCAGAATTTAAAGTGGCAGTTTCACTAGAGGTTTGATTTCAGAAGGTATCATGAAAGTCTGATGTGAAGGAAACCAGGATCTCATCTGGCTTGGTAAAGGAAAGTAGAGAAGGCAATTAATTAAATTCAATCACATTCAATCGAAATCCTCTCTCAGATTTGGATCAGTTTATAGGAGGGCTTGATTGGAACGACAGCTCCGAACCACCAGAAGAGGAAGAAGCGGATGATGCTAGTAAAGATGCCAGGGGTGTTGGGCACCTGAAAGACAAAATAATAATAATAATAACAAAATACATGACGCTCAGCTTCACCTCAAACCACTGTCTCAAACCATCAGTCTCTTCATCATCTTACCATGATATAATAGTCACCCAGTTGAAGGCCATACAGTGTCCATGACGTGGATGTAAAAAACGTAGCGACGGTCAAGGAAAAAGACAAGCGCTCCACAGACTTAGTTCGCACGATATCCAACTGGTGGAAATAAAGAACACAAATGTTTTTTTGAGAGGGGAATGATGCTTTTGCTACCGTTTATCAAATAAAGTACAGAGGAGACAGGATATGTTGGGAGGAAAGGGGATTGAAACATGATGCAGCCAAGACTCAAACCTGTGTCTTCCACTTAAGCACCAAAGATCAGTAAATCTGAAGCACATGTACTCGCTGCTATGTCACAGCTCCAACCACATGTTATTTATACTCACGCATAGTCTCTCCCATAACAAGCAGATACTGACACTTGCAGACAGTGACGGAGGGAAAAACAGGAAGCAACAAAAGGAGGTACGAGAATGACAGGAAATACACCACAGGGCACAGGACAGATAGACAGAGCTGGACTGATAAATATGGAAGAGAGAGAGATCCAAAACAGGAAGATGGAGACTATGAGAGGGCACAAAAAAGAAGGACGAATGGAGTGATAAACAAAAGATGGAATGCTGGAATGTCAATACAAGACTCCACACCATTATTTTTTACAAAGGAAACGATAAGAAGAGGAACATGTACATTTATTTCAGAGCTGATGTATGTTTTATGTGATATGTAAGGGTGTCACAGTTAACATAAAATGTATGTGATCATTTCTTGTGTGCATTCGTTTTTTAACATGATTAACATGGTTGATGGATGTAGTTATATGTTTAATTCTATTATGTGGTGCAATTCCTGTAATTTTTTCCCTCCGCCATCAAGCTTATTCATAATCAGCCTTATTATTTTATCATATTTATATTTTATTATATTGTTTTATTTTGAGTTATGTTTGATGTGCAGCACTTTGGTCAGCACTGTTTTTAAAGTCCTATATAAATAACACACTAAAGGCAGGGTAAGCAATTTCAAATATCAACATTGGCTTCCAGAAATCACCACAACAAACACGCCCCTATACCCCAAAAGGGTCTCGCCCCTATTTTTTTGATAGATCCGCCCCACATATACGTAGCCTACGCAACCCAGGCAACGATTAGTTCTGTGAAACATAAGGCGCTTTTCCACTGAAATTACCTGGAACAATATGTCCCAGGAACTTTTTTCCCCTCAGACCTGTTGCTGTCTGCGTTTCCATCGCAGTCCAAAGTACCGAGAAGATTAGGCAAATAGTCTTGTGACGTAACGTTAGGTCTGCGTGTGTTTCTCAATACCAAGTACACAAATTTCGGACTTGCATCCTCGGTAGTTCGGACTTCATGAGTTAGATTCGGGAGTGTGAACTCCCGTGGACTGAACGACGTAAGTCCGGTAATTCTGCAAAGAGCAGCGTACTTGATAACGTCTGTCAGCTCGCCTTGGCTGCTGCAATCTTCCTCACTATATTTACAGACAAATATATCAAACACCATTGCCTCTTTTCGTTTTCATTTAAACATATTAATAGCCGCAGAAATGTAGTTCAGGGAACGTACATACATGACAATGAAACAAAACATATCAAACATCGCCTGTTTTCATTTTAACATATTAATAGAACAATAGAATAAAGACCAAAGTTTACCTGTTAGATTTACCCAAAACGAATTATATCTTATGTTTAACCACTACAGAGACATCAGAGCCAGCGGCAAATGTCAGAAGGACTAGCCGAGGTTATGCTCCTCTCTTCGGGATACATGAGCACTGAGCGCCCGGTGATCGCGTGGAGCTCGTGTCTCCGAAATCGGCAAAGCACATTTTCAAATAGGTGCTGTTTTTATAAATAAACCGCAGATTTGAATTTTAAACAACTACATTGTCGCCTGAAATACACGCGTCCAGTGTAGGCAGGCTTTAGCTGTTGCGTCGCGGTGCGCCCGGTGTAGACACGGTGTTACTCACCTATCGGGAAGAAACAACGCAACCTCGCCATCCAATCGCAGGCCTTCCGCTCCTTGAGTTCTCTCCAGTGCTGGAAATCTGATCCGATATTTACACGGGTCCTACTTCTTGCCTTTTCGTTCCACAGACGTTTTCCTCTTTTGTTTTTTTATCCGCCATCTCTATCTTTCTGTTGCTTGGCTCGGCTGTTCACTAAAGGCTCTCTCTTCCATATCATGAGTAGACACTAGAGGTGCTCCGATCAGGATTTTTGAGGCCGATCACCAATTACCGATCACAGAAAGCAGTATCTGCCGATCCGATCACCGATACCGATCTTTTTAAAGCCATCTTTTTATCATGTAGAATTATTTACAGTGATACTCCAATCAGTATTTTTAGACATTTATTCAGTGCCTAAATTTCATTTTTGAAAATGGGTGAATTCCCCTCTTAGGTGACTCTTGTGAGAGAGGATTTTTTAATTTGAGGGGTGGAGGGGGGTGTTTTTTTAGACATTTTTCAAAAATATACATTTATCTCACCTAAATGTTTGATCATCCAGTGCATTTTTGTTTTTACAATTGTGCAATTGTTGCAGAAAAGCTTACACACAGCACAAGCCTGATTTCACACAGGAGTCCACTACTGATCCATCTGTTTACCACAA
>JAFVLL020007647.1:0-16394 GCA_021397915.2 Tor tambroides
CGTGGCATCCAGATCTCGGAGAGCCGTTCGGTGTGATGCATTGCGTTATGTGTCACTGCGAGCCGGTAAGACGTCAAACACACACTGCATTTCATAACTGAGGAACCTTTCGACATTGACCGTGTGGTGTTATATGTTCACATGTGTTGTAGACAGAAAATAGTTCTTCTTCAAATGTGAATGCATTTTGTTTTTATTTAAACATGCAAAATATGTTTAAATACTTTAAAAATTCTATTTATATTTTGTTTTTAAAAAGCTATTTTTAAAAATATATATTGGTATTTTATATCTTTTGAAACATTTTAAATATTATTTCTATTTTATAATGTTTAAAAAAATATTTTTAAAAATATATATTGGTATTTTATATCTTTTGAAACATTTTAAATATGATTTTTTAAAATAAAAAATTTATACAATTTTACATCAATTTGATATTTTAATACATTTTTGTATATTTTGAAAAATGTATTTTTTGTCACGAGATACAACATTAATTTTAAATTGTATATTATTTTAAATAATTACTTTTTAATATTATTATTTTTAAATATTACTTAATTTTATATTTCAATATATTTTTGTATATTTATATATTTATATTTTTGTCATATGAGATGCAACATTAATTTTAATTTGTATATTATTTTAATAATTTATATATATATATATATATATAATTTTATTTTTTTAAAATATATTTTTATACTATATATAAATATTTTTAAACTATTTATTATTTTATTCAAATTTGATATTTTTTATTTTAATATATTTATTTGTATATTTTAAAGAAAAAAAAAAGAATTGTGCCATATGGGATGCAACATTATAATTTTGTTATTTTAAATAATTATTTTTAAATACTATTATTTTTTTAAATTATAATTTTGAAACTTTATATAAATGTAACATTTCAATATATTTTTTGTATATTTTGATTTTTTTAATAGATTTTTATTTATTTATTTTTGGCCATATAGAATGCAACATTGACACTTGTAGATCTAAACTGAATCAACACTGAATTGAACTGAGCTGAATAATGACTCTATTATATTGTCTTCTGTAGAACTGCTTAGAGCTGAATCAAATTCGTTTCATAATTATTGCACTTTCCTGTTTATTTCTGTGAAGCCGGTCTGTAGATGTATAAATAAATGCGCCCATCCGAATTCAAACCACATTTCTCTCTCTCTCTCCGAGCAGCAGAGGAGCCGGCGAGGGAAGGTGTTTGGGAAGGTGAGCTGCAGGAACATGAAACAGGACTGTCCCGAACCGACCTGCGGCGACCCAGTCTTGCTTCCAGGACACTGCTGTAAAACATGCCCGAAAGGTAACACACATGCAGACGTGTGTGAGTGTGTGTCTGCAAATGGTGAACAAATGGAAACACAGTCCAGCATTTTTTGGAATGCCGTCACACTGTTATACGGGAAAAAGTGTGAGGGAATGATGGAAAGTATTGGCCAGTGCTGTTTCTCACAGACAAACGGAATGATAAATGGCAGCGAGTGTGGATAGATGGTCTGGTTCGGAGTAACTGCGCTCATGTTTATGGATGCCGGTCCGTGTAGAACATTGGCTCTATTGTGCGTTCTGCGATTTTTCTGACATCATGCATCTCGGTTTCCGTGGTTACAGGCGACTCGGGAAGGAAGGAGGCGGAGTCTCTGTTTGAGTTCTTCCAGGAGAAAGACGACAATCTGCATAAGTCTTATAATGACAGATCTTACATCAGCTCTGAGGAGAACAGCAACAGAGACAGTGCCACTGGTGAGACTCCAAACACATTTAACCCTCACAATGCATTTAAAATCTTATAACAGTCATAACTTCATATTTTTAAACTAAAACCATACTAAATCCAATCAGCAACTTCTCATGAATGAGTGAAAGTGAAAAAATGCCAAAGTTTTGAATGTTCTCTTTATTTTTGCAATGCATTTACCCATTTTGTATTAATAAAAAAATTATAGAAATTTCAAATTACATTATGAAACACACTGAAAAACTATGGTGCAAAATTTATATATATTTTTGTCAATATTGATGAGAAATTTTATTTGAATATATCATTGTGTGTAATTTATATGAACATATAATCTGGGAATTATCGGTGTTAACCCCATTGGAATGAATGGAATTTAATTAAATTCCTTTGAATTTATAACTCATGATTGATCAAAAACAATCAAAATTTATGAAACCTACATATTTATTTATAGCAAAACAACATAAATATAACTCTGAAATGTTTTCAAACAAAATAAATCTATTTTACTTGCATAAACATTTACTTTAGAGTGGAAAAAGTGATTTTTCATGCTGCAGTAGTTTGTCAATGGATGTATACATTCATATTTATCAACAAAATTCAGTCCCAAAAGTGTGTGAAATATGAAGAAAAGGCCAAATATATTTTTACAAAAGTTTTGACACTAATATATCTTCATAGAATGTTACCATGCTATAACTGCATTTACCCATTTGTTATTAATTAAAAAATTGAGAAATTTCAAATTACACACGAAACACACTGGAAAAGCTATGGTGCAAAATTTATATATATTTTTGTCAATACTGGTGAGAAATTTTATTTGAATATATCATTGTATGAAATTTATACAAACATATAATCTGAGAATTATCAGTGTTAACCCAATTTGAATGAATGGAATTTAATTCAGTTCTTTGAATGTATAACTCATGATTGTTAAAAAAGGTCCAAAGTCATGAAACCTACTTTTTTTTTGAACAAAACAACATAAACAAACAAAATAAACTTATTTTACCTGCATAAATCTTTACTTTCATTTAAAAAAATGAATTTTTTATGCTGCAGATTTATCAATTGACCTCCATATTCATGTTTATCAACAAAATTCAGTCCCAAAAGTGTGAGATATGAAGAAAAGGCTAAAATATGTTTTACAAATGTTGTGACACTAATATAACTTCATAGATAATTTTACAAAAGTATTTTTGACACCAAACGGTGCTCCATACATACAGGGGTCAAAAATGACCCGAGCACAAAATGTTTATTTAAATGGTTATATCTCTTAAAAAACAATGATGAAAAATCTGAAAAAAATAAGTGATGTGTATTTTGAGGGTCTTAAAGCATATGCAAAGTTTCAATTGCTTGCTAAAAACTATGCATTGTTTACAAATTTCTATGCATTTTTTCCGAATACGTTATGAGGGTTAAATGATTGTCAGATTAACCTGATTTATGTGAACAGATTTCGTGGCTCTACTCACCGGCGTGACGGACTCGTGGCTGCCGAGCTCCAGCGGCGTGGCTCGGGCCAGATTCACTCTCACCCGGACGAGCCTGACCTTCTCCATCACCTTCCAGAGGTAACACTCACACCAGAGCAGATGTGATGCCAATCACGACTCTCGCTTCCTCCGTCGCTCACTTTACACATGTGCTTGTCTCTTAGGATGAGCCGGCCGAGCCTCATCACGTTCCTGGACTCCGATGGAAACACGGCGTTTGAGTTCAGAGTCCCGCAGGCCGATTCAGACATGGTGAGTTATTATCGTTAATTAACACCAGAAAAAAAAAAACATTTTCGTTACTAAGTGTTAGCTGAAAATAAATAAATAAAATATAAAAAACCTTAATATAAATATAATATAAAGTTAAATATAAATAAAATAAAAATAATAAAATTAAGAAAAATAATAATTAAAAAAATTGTGATAAAGTTAATTAAAAAAAAAAAAAAAACATAATAGCAATTATTAACATGCAAAAAAACTACTAAGACACAACAAAAACAAAAAATTTAACTAAAATTAATATGAAAATAGAAAATATTAAAATGTGTTTAATGTTTAAATCTGTTTAGCTTGGAATAATAAAATAAAATACTAAAAACCTTAATATCAATATAATACAAAGTTAAATATAAATAAAAAAAATAAAAATAAATAATTAAAAATAATAATAAAATATTAAAGTTAATTAAAATAAAATAAAATAAAACAAACATTAATAAAAATTATTGACGTAAAAAAAACTACTAAGAAACAACAAAAGCAAAAACATTTAAGTAAAATTAATATGAAAATGGAAAATATTAAAATGTGTTTAATGTTTAGATCTGTGGAGTTTGGAAGAATAAAATAAAATAAAATACAAAAAACCTTAATATAAATATAATATAAAGTTAAATATAAATTAAATTAAAAAAAATAATGAAATTAAGACAAATAATAATAAAAGAAATAGTAATAAAAATAAAATTAAATGCAACAAACATTAATAAAAATTATTAATGTAAAAAAACTACTAAGAAACAACAAAAACTAAATTTATCTAAAATGAAAATGAAAATGGAAAATATTCAAATGTGTTCAACGTTTAGATCTGTGGAGTTCGGAAGAATAAAATAAAATACAAAAAAACTTAATATAAATATAATATAGAGGTTAAATATAAATAAAATAAAAATAATAAAATTAAGAAAAATAAAAAAAATAAAAAAAAACAGTAAAGTTAATAAAAATAAAATAAAGCAAGCATAAATAAAAAGTATTAACGTAAAAAAAAAAAACTAAGAAACAACAAAAACAAAAAATTAACTAAAATGAAAATGAAAATGGAAAATATTAAAATGTGTTTAATGTTTAGATCTGCGGCGTTTGGAAGAACCTGCCGAAGTCTCACCTGCGGCAGCTGGAGGCGGAGCAGCTGCGTGTTTCCATGACAACCGCAGACAACAAGGAGGAGATACAGGGCAAGGTCATCAAACACCGAGCGCTGTTTGCAGGTGCGTGTCCAAACTTACATTCCATTCCTTCATAGCTTGACGAGTTTAGATGTTCAGGCTCATGTCCTGCGGTTTGTCTGACAGAAACGTTCAGTGCGATCCTGACGTCTGACGAGGTGCATTCTGGGATGGGAGGAATCGCCATGTTGACGCTCAGTGACACGGAAAACAATCTGCATTTCATCCTGATCCTGCAGGGACTCCTTCCTCATGGGAGCTGTAAGGACAAAGAAATAAATAAAAAAAAAATTATATATATATGAAGGGTTCAGATGCAAAAGCCTGTAAGTGCCGTCTGAAATTTTCTTCTAAAATGAGCATTTTTATCAGGCTCCTATGTGTAGGTTGAGTAATTTCACTTTAATGGGAATGAATAGTTTTTTTTCATTGCCATTAAAGTGAAATAACTGAATATAAACACAGAAACCTGAGAAAAATACTCATTTTAGAAGAACATTTCTGACAGCACTTACAGGCTTTTGCATCTGAGTATGAAGAGTTCAGATCCAAAAGTTTTTAAAAATAACTTTTTTAATTTTTTATTATTTATTATATTATTTATAATAAATAATAAAACATTTTTTTAAATTAAATAAATCCTTTACAAATAAAACTTTGATAAGAATTTTACATTTTTTTCATTTTGTATGAAGTTTGTATGAAGAGTTCAGATGCACAAGTTTTTAAAAATAACATTTTTTTATTATTTATTATATTATTTATAAGAAATAATAAAAAAATAAAAAATAGGGTTTTTTTTATTTAATAAATCCTTTAAAAATGAATAAAATAATTTGATAAGTATATTAAATTTTTTTCATTTTGTATATATATATATATATATATGTATGTATGTATAAGAAGAGTTCAGATGCACAAGTTTTTAAAAAATAACTATTTTTATTATTATTTATTATATTATTTATAATAAATAATGAAAAAAAATGTTTTTAAAAAATTAAATAAATCCTTTAAAAAATATGTATATTTTTAAAAATTAAATAAATCCTTCAAAAATAAAAGTAAATAAAATAATTTAACAACAATATTAAAATTTTTTCATTTTGTTTCAGTCTCTGCAAAGGTGCCGGTCCGAGTGAAGCTGCTGTACCGACAGCATCTGCTGAGAGAAATACCAGCAAACATCTCTGCAGACGTGAGTTAAAACACACACATTTACTGATGGAAATGAATATGAAGGAAACAGAATAACTTAAGGAACACATGTTTTCTGACGCGTGTCTGTAGGACTCTGACTTCGCTGAAGTGCTGGCCGATCTGAACAGTCGTGAACTCTTCTGGTTGTCCCGTGGGCAGCTGCAGATCTCGGTGGAAACAGAAGGTCAAAACCCTCGTCAGATCTCCGGGTATATTTCTGGCAAGAGATCATGTGACAGTAAGTGCAGCCAATCGTCAGCAATCACCTCATAAATCATCCCATTAATACATAAATCAGCGTGAAGAGACTTGAAAGGCTTTGGACAGTTTTCTTTCCTGTGCTGACAAATTTATTAATATTTATTTATTTATTTGTTTCTAATTTAAATTATATATATATATATATATATATATATATATTATATAAAATGTATAATATTTTATAATATTAAAATGTATTAATATTTATTTGTCTCTGATTTAAATTATATATATTTTATTTAAAAAGTTGTATTAAAATGTATTAATATTTATTTATTTGTTATAATAGTATATATACTGTTTAAATAAGACAAATATTTTAAAAATACAGGTATAAATCAAACCATTAATACATAATTCAGTTTAAAGAGCCATGAAAGGCTTTGCAGGTTTCTTTCCTGTGTTGACAAATTTTGTTAATATTTATTTATTAGTTTCTGATTTAAATTATGTATATTTTTTAAAATAACTGTATAATATTGTATAAAATTTATTAATATAAAATTTTATTTGTATCTGATTTAAAAAATATATATATATTTTTTTATATTATATAAATAAATATTATTTTATATTGGAAAAAAATATATATATATATATATATATATGTGTGTGTGAGTATAATTTTAGAATACCAAAATATATAATGATAATATATAATGATAATTTCGAAATAAATAAATCAACAAAATACAGGAAACATCAACAACTAACTTATAAATCACCACATTAATACATAAATATCAACTTAATTTGTACTGTTATATATTACAAAAATTAAATAGGACAAAAACAACACTTTAACAGGAAGTCTTGTTGGAAATATTAAAGATTTAATTTTAAATGTAACAGCTAGGCTTCTATAGGCTAGTTTAATCCTCCTTTAGTAGAGTGAGCTCGAAGCTGAAGTCAGTGACAGCAGGCTTTAGTTGTGATCTCAGTAACTACATCCGTCTGTCTGCTGTGGCTGTTTTTATCCCGTGATTTACACCGGGTTATATTTCATCTTTGTGTCACGCATAAATCATCTCGGGTATTTTTTGTGCCAGAATGAGATTTCCCGTTCATAATTACGATCGCGATTGTGAAGAGGTCAGGAATGCGCAGCGATGCCGCCAGAGGTCAGAGGTCAAATGCTGTAGGATCGGTTTCGTGGTCATTCCGTATGTTAGTCGAGCGAAAGAGAGTTTGTGTGTGTGTGAGGCCTCATGTGTCCACACACACACACACACACACACACACACTGCTGGCGCTGCTTCTGCTGTCTGATTCCAGCTGCACCGTTAACAGCTTGACGTTATGTGTGAAGAATTCAAACCTAAACGATCCTGCGCCGCTCTCGCTCTCTGTTTACTCCTCGGCCGTCCTTTCTTTCCTTCTACATCGAAACGGTCTCTATTTACCTGCACGTCGGCTGATTATCCTCGTCTCTGGGGATGACGTCACTCCAGCCGTGACCTTTGACCCCGCATGAGTTCATGTGGGTTTGATTGTTTCTCTGGCTGCGGTGCGACAGCGATCGTTTGAGTCCCTCTGGACCTCTAATCGCACGCAAAACTCTCCATTTGGTTTTGTTTTCCCTGGTTCTCTCATCCTTTCAGTCACATGCACAAATACAAGTTATTTAAAGAGGTTTTCTGTTACAAATACTTATATTTTAAAAAGGTCATATTCTCATTATTTATCATTTTATTATTTTTTAAATAGGTTTAAATGTCATGCATGACAAGGTTTTATGTGCCAAGACAATAAAAATACAGTTTTTCCACTATATTTCTAACTACAAAAAACTACAAGTAACTACAAAAAAACAAAACATTTACATCAAACGGTTTTATTTTAAAAAATGATATTATGTAAATTCAAGGAATTTTACATTTAAGTTAACATATAATTTTAGTCAAAATTTAATGCACCAAAACAATAAAAACATAATTTTCACCATCTTTTTAACTACAAAAAAACTACAATTTAAATAAATAAATAAATAAATTTTTTTGCATCAGACTGTTTTATTTCAAATAAAATCATTCTTGGAAATTATGTAAATTTAAATATAAGTTAACAAATAATGATAGTCAAGGTTTTATGCTACAAAATAATCAAAAATGTTGTTTTTCATGCTCTTTTTAAGTACAACTAACAACAAAAAGGTTATTTACAACAAACTGTTTTATTTCAAAAGTCATTCTGGGAATTTTGTAAATTCAAGGATATGTAGATACAAATTAAAATACAATGTTAATCAAGGTTTCATGCACAAAAAACAATAAATCTTTCTAACTACATAAAACTACAATTAACTACAAAAATATATATCAAGCTAATTCAAATATCATTCTGGGAAATTATGTAAATTCAGGGAAATTTACATTTAAATGAACATATAATGTTACTTAATATTAATTTTATGCAACAAAATAATCAAAATGTTTTTCACGCTCTTCCTAACTACAAATAACAACAACAATAAAAAACTTTTTTACAACAAACAGTTTTATTTCAAAAGTCTTTCTGGGAAATTATGTATATTCAAGGAAATGTAGATATAAGTTAAACTACAATGTTAGTCAAGGTTTCATGCTCCAAAACAATAAAACTAGTTTTCTTACCATCTTTCTAACTACAAAAAACTACAAGTAAATCAAAAAAACATATATCAAGCTATTTCAAAAGTCTTTCTGGAAAATTATGTACATTCAGGGAAATTTACATCTAAGTTAACACAACAAAGTTTTATGCAACAAAATAATCTAAATGTTCTTTTTCACGCTCTACCTACAAAAACAGTTTTTGCTGCTGTACATTTACATCAAACGGTTTTATTTCATGTTGTTAATTCAAGGAGATTACGTACAAGTTAACATTTTAATATTGGTCAAGGTTTTATGCAACAAAATACTGAAAAACAAAACTTTCTAACTTTTTTGTTACTGTACCTTTAAGACTTTTTGCTATCTGGTTTATTTGATTATATTTACATTGTAAGTTTTATCTAAAAAAGATGATGTAAAATGATGTAAATGTATGTCTCTTTCAGCTCTTCAAAGCGTGATGTCCAGCAGTTCTGTAGTTTTCTTAACCATCTTTCTAACTACAAAAACTACAAGTAAAAAAACATTTATATCAAGCTATTTCTTAATTTCCCAGAAATATGTAAATTCAGGGATATTTACATCTAAGTTAATGTATAATGTTAGTCAATATTAGTTTTATGCAACAAAATAATCAAAATGTTGTTTTTCACACTCTAACTACAAAAACAGTTTTTGCTACTGTACTTTTAAGACTTTGCTATATTTACATCAAACGATTTTATTTCAAAAGCCATTTTCGGAAATGATGTAAATACAAGTATATATATATATATATAAAGTTCACATATAATATTCGTCAAGGTTCCATGTACCAAAATAATCCAAATTTAGTTTTCCACCGTCTTTCTAAGTGTTTTGTTGCAGTACTGTCTACTCTATTTGACTATATTTGATCAATTTGACTTGTTTGTAAAATGATTAACATTTATTCCTCTCTCAGCTCTTCAAAGCGTGATGTCCAGCGGTTCTGTAGTTTTCTTAACCATCTTTCTAACTACAAAAACTACAAGTAAAAACAAAAACGTTTATATCAAGCTATTTCTTATTTCTGGGAAATTATGTAAATTCAGGGACATTTACATCTAAAGTATTGTATAATGTTAGTCAATGTTAGTTTTATGCAACAAAATAATCAAAACATTGTTTTTCACGCTCTTTATAACTACAAAAGCTTTTTTTTTTGCTACTGTACTTTTAAGAATTTGCTATTTTTACATCAAACGGTTTTATTTCAAAAGCCATTTTTTGAAATGATGTAAATACAAAGAAATTATATACATATATATATTTATTTATATTCACATATAATGTTCGTCAAGGTTCCAAGTACCAAAATAATCCAAATTTAGTTTTCCACCCTCTTTCTGAGTGTTTTGTTGCAGTACTTTCAAGACTTTTTGCTGTCTGCTCTATTTGACTATATTTGATCAATTTGACTTGTTTGAAAAATGATTATGTAACATTTATTCCTCTTTCAGCTCTTCAAAGTGTGATGTCCAGCGGTTCTGCTCTGACTCCTGGGAAAACCGGCGGCGTCGGATCGGCCGTCTTCACTCTCCATCACAACGGCTCGCTCGACTACCAGGTAACGGCTCCGTTCTATTCCCTCATTTCTCAATGGCTTGGCCAGGTCCGTCGACTGAGCGCTCTGATGTTCTCGAGCAGGTTCTGGTGGCGGGTTTGAGCAGCGCGGTGGTCGGTGTGACGATCGAGATGAAGCCGCGGCGGCGCAGTAAACGCAGCGTTCTGTACGACATCACGGCGGATTTCTCTGCGGCGGAGGAGCGTGGCGGCGGGCGAGCGGTGGGAAGCTGCAGCCGCTTCGAGGCCAGACACATTCACATGCTGCTGCAGAACGAACTGTTCATTAACATCGCCACGACCGAGCAGCAGGAGAGCGAACTGCGTGGACAGATACGATTGCTGCCGTACAACGGCCTGGACGCACGCCGAAACGGTGAGAAAGACAGCATTTACATTAAAAACTATAAAATAAAATCTATTTGTTAGAAAAAAAGTCATAAATTTATTTATAATAATAATATATAATATATATATTTTTACTTTTATTATAAAAAATAATGCTATATGTTCAGCATATATATATATATATATATATATATATATATACACACACACACATTTTTATACATTTATTAATATATTACTTTTATTTAATAAATATATCTTACATTTACTAATAACAATACTACTACTACTACTACTAATACTACTAATAATAATAATAATAAATGGCTTACATTTGAGATATTTTACATATATGTGTATTATTTAAAATATTAGTAAATTTATTAATTTGCATTTGTTACATTGGTATTATTATTTATTTTAAAAATATACATATTTAAATTAATTTTATTTTCTTCTTTTAAACATGCTTTATTTATAATAATAATAATTTATATATACATATATATATATATATATATATATATATAATCTTTTTATATATTATAAATTTATTTATATATATTATAAATATAAAAATGATAAAATTAATAAAAATTATATATATCTCATTTAAATTAATTTTATTTTCTTGTTTTAAACATGCTTTATATATATATATATATATATATATATATAAAATTATAATATACAAATTATAACATTAATAAAAAATTATATATAATATATATATTTTTATACTGATATATATATATATATAACATTAATAAAAAATTTATATATCTCATTTATATATATTTATATGAATATATATTAATATATATAATTATAAAATACAAATTATAACATTAATAAATTTTAGATATACTTTCTATTTTATATATATATATATATATATATATATATATACACAGAGAGAGAGAGAGAGATTTTTGATCTTATGTATATACTTATATTATATATAATATATATGCATTTTTATACTGATTATAAATGATTTGTTGCCATGTAAAAGTAAAATACAGGATGCAAAATTTGCCGCTTACTGGAAAAGTTCAATTTTGATAATTTGATAATGTGATTTGATTATTAATTAACAAGTCGTTTTTGATTAAAGCCTACTGTTTTTCATCCGCAGTTCCTCCGGTTCCTCTGGCGGGTCAGTTCGTGTCTCCTCCGGTCCGTACGGGAGCAGCGGGTCACGCCTGGGTCTCGGTGGATGAACAGTGTCATCTGCATTACGAGATCGTCGTCAACGGCCTCAGCAAGAGCGAAGACACCTCCGTCAGCGCTCACCTGCACGGACTGGCCGAGATCGGCGAGATGGACGACACATCCACCAATCACAAGAGACTTCTGACTGGCTTCTACGGTCAACAGGTAAACAAATCAAGAGACTCGAAGTTAAACACATTTTGGCATCATTTACACCCGGCGATAATGTAAACTGCGTGATTGCAGCACAACAAAAGCGTGTTTTCTTTGGCTGCTCCGGCCAAATCATGCCAGAAACAGAACAAACATGATTCTGCTGTTATTTATTAAAATACTTTAAAGGATTTGTTTATAAAACAAAGCTGGTGTTTTCCCAAATGAGCTGAAATATACCAGTATCGCATTCCGTATTTGTAGGTTAAATGCATTTAATTCTGGTTAAACATAAAGAGTTCATCTTGTCGTGTTTGCACAAATGTACACAAACTGTCTCTCTGTGTCTCTTACAGGCTCAGGGTGTGTTGAAAGATATTAGTGTTGAGTTATTGAAGCATTTGGATGAAGGCACAGCTTATATTCAGGTCAGCACCAAAATGAATCCAAGAGGAGAAATACGAGGACGGGTGAGTACAAAAATGTTATAAAGATTTTGTTTTCTACCGTGAAACTTTTTTTTGCTGCTGAACTTTTAAGACTTTGCCATCTGATCTTATATATTTGCATAAAAATTTTATTTTAGAATTCTAAAAAATATATTATATATAAATGTATTTAACTTTGTTTTTTATATTTATAATTTTTTTAAAATTATTTTTTATTTATATTTTTAATTATATATTTTTTATATATTATTTAGCACTTTATTTTAATACTAACCTTTGTATTTAATTGATATCTTCGTTTTATATTTACAGAAAAGTTTTATTTTAGAAGTCTAAAACAATATATAAATATATATTTAACATTGTTTTTGATATTTATCATTTTTTAATTATTTAAATTTTTAATTATATATTTTTTAATATTATTTAGCACCTTATTTTAAAATTAGCCTTTTAGTTTTATTTATATATTTTTTGTCTACTTAAAACTGAATTAAATATATGTTAAACCTTTGTATTTAATCAATATCTTCATTTTATATTTGCAGAAAAGTTTTATTTTATAATTCTAAAAAATATATAAATATATATTCAACAGTTTTTAATATTTATAATTTTCTTAAATTTTTTAATTTATATTTTTATGTACATTATTTAGCACATTAATACTAGTCTTTTAGTTGTATTTGCATATTTTTGTTTACTTTTTTATTGTATAATGCTTTCACAAAATTGTATGTAAACACAATCATACTAACAGAGTACTTTAAATTTAAAACTGAATTAAATATAAGTAATATATTTTAAATGTTAAAAGTTTTTAGAATTTAAAAAAATATATAAATATATATATTTAACATTGTTTTTCATATTTATAATTTTTTAAATTATTTTTTATTGAAATTTTTAATTTTATATTTTTTTATATATTATTTAGCACCTTATTTTAATACGAGCCTTTTAGTTTTATTTGTATATTTTTTGTCTACTTGTATATTGTATAATGCTTTCACATAATTGTATGTAAACACAATCATGCTAACAGAGTACTTTAAATGCAATGTAATATATGTTAAACCTTTGCGTTTAATGCATATCTTCGTTTTCCAGATTCATGTTCCCAACAGCTGTGAGTTTGGTTCCCGCGGTGAAGTGGTCGAGGAGGCAGAGTTTGACGATCTTGTATTCGTCCGTGACCCGGCCGAGCTGAGAAAAGACCCACACACATGCTTCTTTGAGGGAGAACATCATGCACATGGGTCGCAGTGGACACCGCAGTACAACACCTGCTTTACCTGCACCTGCCAGGTAACACACACACACACACACACACACACACACACACACACAGAGGTGTAGCTTTGATTTACATATCATTTGTGAGACTGTGGTTAATTTTGCATACGATCTGTTTGCATCCCTGCAGAAGAAGACAGTGATCTGCGATCCTGTGATCTGTCCTGCTCTCTCCTGTCCTCACACCATCCAGCCTGAAGACCAGTGCTGTCCCATCTGTGATGGTGAGAAATGAGTCAAATTAATTAATTGTTTAATGTTTGTGACTCTGCAGCACAAAAGCAGTCATAAGCAGCACAGGTATATTTGTAGCAATAGCCAACAATACATTGTATGGGTCAAAATTATCCATTTTTCTTTTATGCCAAAAATCATTAGGATATTAAGATCATGTTCCATGAAGATATTTGTAAATTTCCTACCGTAAATATATCAAAACTTCATTTTTGATTAGTAATATGCATTGCTAAGAACTTCATTTGAACAACTTTAAAGGCGATTTTCTCAATATTTTGATTTTCTTGGCCAAATATTGTCCTATCCTAACAAACCATACATCAATGGAAAGATTATTTATTCGGCTTTCAGATGATGCATAAATCTCAATTTCAAAAAATTGACCCTGGTTTTGTGCTCCAGGGTCACATTTTGATGTCTACAGCTTTTATTTAAATGTAGCACATTTATGTGTTGAAATATTCTGGTTTTAGACATAAAAAATATTTTAATCAGAATATATTTGTCTTGTTTCCAGTATATGTAAGCATCCTTAAAATAAGAGAAATTTTATAAGATTTTATATTATGAAAAATGGCAAAACAATGGGGTAAGAAATACACATAAAAATGCATTTTCTTGCAATATCTTATGCAATTTCACTTCTCAAGTGAAGTTATTTTGTTTGCTAAGATGTTTTACTGGAAAACAAGACAAAAACACTAATCAAGATTTGATTTGCAGTGTACAGATTGTTAGCTTGGACTATAATAAAATGCAGTAACAAACTATATATTTAATGTTTCCTCTAAAATTTGTATTTTTACATTGTGTTGTGTCAACAGAAAAGAAAGAATCCAAAGAGACGACTGTAGCAGAAAAAGTTGAGGAAGATCCAGAAGGTGACCTTATATTAAATTACAAGAATTTACATCATTGCAACTATTATTTTAAATGTGCAGCTGTATATTAAGATGTTTATTTGTTCTTTTAGGGTGTTATTTTGAAGGTGATCAAAAAATGCACGCACCTGGCACAACATGGCACCCGTTCGTCCCGCCATTCGGCTACATCAAGTGTGCAGTGTGTACCTGCAAGGTAATTTAACAAACATTATAATACACAACAAAATTATTTCATGTTTTAACCATAAAAAATACCAAATTTGTACACAGACATGAATATTAATAGTTAACTGTGTTGTTTTGTCCATCTCAGGGCTCCACAGGAGAAGTGCACTGCGAGAAAGTGACATGCCCGCCTCTCACCTGCAGCCGACCAATCAGACGCAACCCTTCAGACTGCTGCAAGGAGTGTCCTACCGAAGACACGCCCCCTTTGGACGATGATGAAATGATGCAGGCGGATGGAACGCGCCTCTGCAAGTTTGGCAAAAACTACTACCAGAATAGCGAACACTGGCATCCGCGAGTCCCGCTGGTGGGAGAAATGAAGTGCATTACTTGCTGGTGTGATGTAAGTTTCTCTGCTTTATTTCACATTTCTTTTAAGAGCATTTTGAGAATTTAAAACAAGACACCACAGATGAATATGGTTACAGATTTCACCATACTTCCCTAGTTTACTGATTGCATTAAGAAGTGCAAACATTTTCTGAAATGTAGGGAAATGAGGTGTTATGTAATTTAATCATCTGAACATTGGATGAAGCCAGGTTAAAATATTTAGCTTTTTTTTGTTGACATAATAGAGTTAAAGGTTTTTACAGAGGGGATTTTGGATCTCTCTTTTTATTACCCCATAAATCAGAAAATACTGACAAAAGCCAGGAAAAACACATTTTTACCATGTTTTTAGGAACAAAATGTTTTATAAATTAGTGTGAATGATATATGAACAAACCCCTCTATAAAAACCTTCAGAATACAGTTAGGAATAAAACTCTAAGTTTTGGTGTATGTAAGTGCTGCTGAAGTGAAGAAACAAACTCGCTGCCATTAAAAATATGCATTTTCACCATGTTTTTAGAAATAAAATGTTGTATAAATCAGCATGAATGATATATGAACAAACCCCTCAGTAAAAACCTTCAGAATACAGTTAGGAATAAAACTCTAAGTTTTGGTGTTTGCAAGTGCTGCTTAAATGGAGAAAAAACCTTACTTGTTTTTTAAAATATGCATTTTCACCACATTTTTAGGAATAAAATGTTATATAATTCTGTGTGAATGATATATGAACAAACCCCTCAGTAAAAACCTTCAGAATATAGACAGGAATAAAACTCTAAGTTTTGGTGTATGTAAGTGCTGCTGAAGTGAAGAAACAAACTCGCTGCCATTAAAAATATGCATTTTCACCATGTTTTT
>JAFVLL020007649.1:0-22611 GCA_021397915.2 Tor tambroides
AGACATTTCTCATTTTCATTTAGTTCAATTTGATGTACTAAAATGAATAAAACTAAAATTAAAATGAAAAATAAAAAGACATTTTTCTATATAAATATATAAACGATAGATAAGATCTAGACATATATAAATAAATACACCCACAAAAATTGTGTGTGTGTGTGTGTATGTATGTATGTATATATATATATATATATATATATATATACACACATAACTTTTATTTATTATGTTGTAATATATTATTATTATTTTAATAATAAAATGAAAATTATCATTTTTAAAATAGATATAAACACACTCATAAATGTTGTATATGTGTATGTATAAATATACATACATACACATTATCATATATATTAAATTTCATATCACATAGATGATGGATAGACGGATAGATAGATAGATAGATAGATAGATAGATAAAAAGTATTTATTTGTAAAAAGAAAAATCAAATAAATAATATTAAAAAACTGATTGGATAAAATTAACTAAATTATTTTAATGTGTGCATTCAAATAACACCAAAAAAGTTACATTTAAAAAAATAAATAAATAAAAAGTAACATTCACCACAACTAATGTTACTGAGTTCACTACTTTTTCAAAAATCAAAAGTAACTTGCCTCTTTATTTTTGTCGACCAGGAAGTCAAAGGTGCAGAGTTTGAAGACCAGCAGACTCCTGAGGAGCTCCAGCGTGTCTTTGCTCTTGTAGGCTTCTTGAGTGTTGTCGAAGTCGATGGAGATCCTCTGGCGCTCCGTGTGCGCTTTATTCCCGCTGATGAGATCCACATCGCAGGGCTTCTCCACGACAGTGCAGGACGGATCCAGCGGCGCGTCTTCCGTCTTCAGCTCTTTGTGCTGCGTGGATGCTGCTGCTGTGGAGCGCAGTCTCACGCCGAACAACTGAGCCGGCTTTACTCTGGCCAGAGCGGGTATAACTTTACAGTAAGACATGTTTATGAAGATATGCAGATATGATAAAGGAAATATACCAATGCTTCTTGTAACGATGGAGGTTTCTAGATGAATGAGATGGAAACACCCCAGACGGGAGGGTCATTCAAGCGCGCTTAAAATATGCAAATGAGTTCAGCGCTCTGAGTGCTGATTGGCTCACAATCTGTGACGCACCGCACTGGAACGTTACGTCACTGCATATATTAAAGTGACTTTTTTCATCCGCGAGAACACTTTGCCTAGATATGATGTGAGAGATTTCCTACGTGGTAAAATCTCATTGCTGTGAACATATTTCTATGAACTAATCTTTTTTTACTTTCTGACTGAAAGTGAAATGCTTAGCAGCTTTCCTGTAGCTCAAGAAGTAGAGCATAGCGCTGGCAACGCCAAGATCACGGGTTCGATTCCCAGGTTAAAGATAAAATGTAAAAACTGTAACTTGAATGCTATTGTAAGTCGCTTTGGATAAATGAAGACTGAGGTTTTCTTTGTTCACCACTTTGTAATTTTTCTTTTTTTCCATTCCCTTTTCTTTTGTTTTCTTTGTATTTCAAATGTAGTACTGTATCTTCCTTTCAATAAATAAATAAATAAAAACTAAACACCTGATACATTTTCTCAATAAGATACAAAAGGGAAGCCTAATATAAAATAATGCATAGACATATGTAAATAAAGCAAATTTAGTGCATTAATAAAAATCCAAATGCCTTATTATTGTTAACTAAAACTATTTAAAAACACTTGAAATAAAGATGAATTAAAATAAAATCTAAATATTAGATAAAAACTTAAACTAAATGAAAATTAGATATAAGAAGTAACTTTGAAGCACTAAAATTATTAACTGGAAATAAATAAAAACTAAAACTAAACTAAATACTGAAATAAAACTAAATCACCCCTTAAAAAACTAATAAAAATGACAAAAGCGCATAAAATATTACTACAAATTAAACTAAAATAAAATAAAAATAGAAAAATAAAGGCTCACTTAAAATATTAATGAAAAAATATTATATTATAATACTAAAACAACACTGACTGGTATATATATTTTATATTTTGAGGCGCAACCTTTGCAAAATAACTATATCTGCCAGTTAAAGCTTCCAATAGTGATTAATGACATTTCCACACCTCATTACCAGTAGTTTCACCTGCTGTTCCTTTTACAAAGTGCTCCAATTATCTTGTGTGTCTTCCAGTTGCTGTTTTGGTCTCACCTTTGCTTTTTCATTGATTTAGATCTCCACCCATTGCTTGTCACTTCAGAACAGTCCAGTGTTTTGTTTTCAGCCATCCTGGCCATTATCCTGCCCAAAGACTAATTTAGACTGTCAACAATATTGTCCAGGTCATTTTACACTTTCTGTCATTCAGCTAAGATTCAGTTGTCTGTTTTGGTAAACAATATAATACAATTATATAGCAAATGTAAAATCACTGCTCTCTGCTAGTTATGCTGATTTTCTCAAAGAAAAATATGCTTCTGTTAACATATACTCTAGTTTGAGGTCGTTGACTCAAGTACTGAAGATATGAAGTTATAATCAATATAATGTTACACAGCCAATGACTTTCTTAATGACTCACTGGATTGATTATTGTGTTTTTCTATTGGAAATCATGGCCACAAAACACAAACCTTTGCAATATGACTTTCCTGAACCTCACTGAAATCATGTTCAAGTTTTTGTTAATTTTTTTAATGAGATTTTATTTTTATATTTTATTTTTAGTTCAAGTTTTAGTACATTTATTCTCTGTTTTTGTAATTTTTTTTTTTTTTTTTTTTTATCTCTATTCATTTTTATGTATTAGTTTCAGTTTATTTTTTTAGCTGTTTTAGAACTTAAACTAAATACATTTTGCCTGAGCGACTAGATAAATACAAATATATTTCATTCATTTAATGTTTATTTAATTTCAAGTAGCCTAATGAAATAAAATAATTTTATGGTTTTGGTTTCATTTAACTATGATAACCCTGCTGTTAACACTGTTTGAACCTTTTTTAACTCTCTGCAGACATTTAGCATTTTAGTTAATGTATTATCTTAATATGTATAATACCAGAAGCTTCACTTTTTTTGTCTAACCAGCTCAGCATTTGTGTATTCAGTGAATGAACCTTGAGACAATAGGACCGTCAATACAAACCCTCTCCTGAACTCAATGGATTATATGGGTGTTGGTTCATATTGTCCGACTGCTGTGACCCAACAGCAGTGAATGTGGTTTTACTTGTCTGTACGCTGAAAATATTCTCAGTAGCCTACTGCTTACTTATTCAAAGTTATGAGATCATAATTCACTTTGATGTTACTGAGCTTTCTAACCTCACTGTGCGTAATGCAGCAACTTCTAATGTCTACAGAAAGTAGAGTGTTTGAGAAAATAGACGCAATAATGACAATAATGAAGTACATTGCAAAAAACCTTTTGCTTTTCAGTCTTTAAATGAATGGATTGATGAGACTTAGAAACCACATTTGCCACTATTCGCAACTATTTTCTTTAACCCCTTTCTTCGCAGCAAATTAATTTCATATTATTGATATTTATAAAGCTTGTTTTGAGCAAAAGCCTTAAAACTGTATCCTCTATTTACAGACTGACCACAGATAAGCACATTAATACTGCCCTCTGCTGGAAAAGAGCATTATGCGGCCGATCTCGATTACACTAGATCTGCCGGAAAGCAAGCTAATGAACTTCAGTTTGTTTTTAACTTCTTTGTGCAGTAATTCTCTTCCAAGGAGCCTCAAGATTACTAAAAAGTATACATTAATAATAATGTTTTACATTATTAATCTATTCAAATGACAAATATGCTAAAAAACACATCAAATTAAAATGCACACTGAAATGCTTTTCCTATTATAAAATAAAAATAGTACATAAAATACAAATACTTTTCCCCTCAATAATGAGTGTTTTTATCTAAATAACATACAGTACTTGAAACATTTGCAACATCACAAAATTAACTTAGTATATAAATGTACCAAGTTTCTATTAATAAAAAGTTTGAAAATGATCCATTTTATCATGATTACAGCAGAAATACTAGAAATAGCCTATAACGGGGGGCCCTCAAATTTTGTGTGAGGGCCTTTGAGTCAAAAAGGTTGAGAACTCAACTGAAACTGAAAATAATTGACTATTTCTATATAATGATAGTAACATTTTAACTGAAATTTATGGTATCCAATACAAAAATATAAGAAAATTAATTAAAAATCCCCCGATAACTTGTTTTTAACTGAGAAAACATACACTTCTTGTAACTGCTGAAATCACAAAATAAATAGTTGTTAATTAAATATATCTATATTCCCAGTTTCTATCTGAAAACAAAAAGCTTTGTCATAATAAAAAACAAAACAAAACAAAAAAAACAGACTTTGGATTTAGCTTCTTCCAGGAAATGACCATTTTAAAATTCCATGCCCTCTCTAGGTTTAACAAGAGCCAATTCAGCACAGAGCCACTGACACCTCAAAGTCATGCTGAGTGTCTGAATCCTGACCTTTAAAAAACCAAGACATCACAACCAAATTTAACTACAACATAGAATGAAACATTACCTGAAATATCCTCTTGTACTGCACACAAAAGAACCACCAGATTTAAACGATTCTGGGTCGTCAAGTTTATTCATACAGAATTAATTAGCAACACATTTACAAATCATGAAGTATGTGACATATCGCACAATAACAGGTGGTCATGTGACATTTTATCAGGGTTCGGTAATCAGTCTCTGTGCCCAGGACAATCCAGCTGGAAGATGAAACACGGTGGCCATATGATGCTGCAAAAGCCAGGGGACCATCCAGCGGGGTCGGTCACATCAGGAAACGGGATGATGGTAGAATGAAAGCTCCTCTAGCTGCATCACTATTCTTCATCCTTCTGTTCATAATTGTGTTTGATGTGTTTCCAGAGTTTCTACAAAAAGAAAAGAAACAGTTACATAACAGCACACAGGGTGAGCAAAACACATTACAGATATATTATCATTTATACTACTATAATTTACACTTAGATTGTACAGAAAATATGAATTAGTTGGACTCTATACTGATTTCATAGCATCACAGTGTTCAAATCCCATTAAATTGTTGATTATTAGGACAAGATGGATAAATGTATATTAATATAACACTCATATATGTTTTTTCTAGGCTCAAGTTGGTCCTATATTTGCATATTTAGTTGCAGTTAGCCAGTAGGCTAATCAAGGTCAGTCTACCGGCGGGTCAAGAAGAAATCAACCGAAAAACAACTTACCCCTCGATTTATGTTGTCAAATACCGCTTCTCCAGCCTGATCAAACACCCTCTCGAAGACAACAGCTCCCACCATGATGGTGATAGCGAAAGTTGACGTTCTTCTGAAGAGCAGATTGTAGACACTTCTTGCGAGCGCCATGATGGTCAATGGAGTCTTCCGGAAGAGTGGGCGGGGCGATGAGCTGTCTATCAAATACCTCGACCAATGAGGCTATTGCATTAAAATCTTTATTTAAGAGAATTATTTTTTAAATGAAAACGAATGCATTTTAAATGTATTTATTTTTTATGTTTTCATTCATTTTTTTACGTAAACGTAAACATATTTAAACGTACAATTATCGTCAAATATACAGAATGGTTTGTAACATAAACCTGACGTTGGAAATGAGTATGTTCCCTGTATTTGCTTTACGATTTACTGTTTTACTTCTAAATACTCTACATTTGAGGGTAATAATGTCGTAATTTAATCAATTATGGTCATTAGGCACCCCTTTTAAGAAGGAAATGGAATATTCCTGCCCCCCTTCCTGCATTCGTTTAGTTTATTCCGTAACCCGGTAGATTTTCCCACGTGACCGGTGCGACTTCCTTTCTTGTGGCAGCCATCGAGAAAAATGGTGAGGATTTTACCGAAACCGAACAATCTGAATCAATCCTGTGTATTACACATGTTAAACGACCCTGAGAAAGAGTTTTAAATACACCTCAAGTTGTGCGCTAGAGTTTGAGCACAGTATTTAAAAAGATGATCTTGAAATAAAGTGAATTTTGAGTGATGAAACGTCGCATTGGGGGTTAGTCGAAGTTGACTGAAGTCCAGTGGTGGTCTGTGCTGTTTAGCCTGTTAGCATAGCGTGCGATTTGAAACGGCTCAAAAATGCTACTATAAATACATAAAGTAAATATCATGGAACTGCGTTTGGATATTGTGGCTTTCAGCAATAAATAGCCATCGAACAGAAATGACAGCATATTATAACCTGTTTGTTTAACGTTAGACGAAACGAGTTCAGTGTGAGCTGACATGCGTTTCCAAAGCATTAACATCAGAATCCTCGGATGACATTGATTCTGAAGAAAACTATGCATCTGTATGCTTTTGCTATTTATTCACAGTTCCAGGAGTCTCTATAATAGCTACTTTTTTATTAAATTTGATGTGATTTAAATGCTAATGAATGCTGTGTGTTTGTAGGCAAAGATCAAGGCCAGAGACCTGCGCGGAAAGAAAAAGGAGGAGCTGCTGAAACAGCTGGAGGATCTGAAGGTGGAACTTTCCCAGCTCCGCGTTGCCAAGGTTACTGGTGGAGCTGCATCCAAACTCTCCAAGATGTGAGTGATGGGATGGAGTTAGCTGTGTTTGTCTGTTTACCAGAGATCAGCGTTATTGGTGATGTGTTTTTGGCCTCAGTGTGCTGTATGGGAGAAACAATGATCTGGCCCTGTCTGAGTTTCAATGCCAACTTTATGGTGAGAATGTTGTGTGTATTTTGGTTATTTAGTGTATTCTGATTCAAGAACGTTCAGTAGTCACAATTTCTCAGGTCTTAAAAAGGTCCTAGTGTAGAAAAATCATAAGTTCATTACTGTGGCACAGAATATTGGATGCACTTCCTGAGTGTTTTGTCTTGTTTTTCAGCACAAATATCTAAACATCTTTAAGCGCTATCAAATAGTTGAAAAACTGAACGTTTATGCTTAAAACAAGAACAAACTTCTGTTGATGGGGTATGAAACCTTTTCCTTTTGAATTAAGTTTTTTTTTTCCTCTGCCCCTTGGGAGATATATCATCTTGTTTGCAGCATAAACTCATTCTTGATCAGTGTTATCAGAAAACAAGACTTAAAGTTTTGTCATTCAAGCAAATGCATTTGAATCTTTAGACATTTGCTCTGGAAAACAAGACCATTAGAACAGTGCAGTGTGAAAACATTGCAGAAGTTGAAGTAAAAGTTCTATTTTCTAATAGTTGAGAGCAGAGCTGTTCAATCCTTAAGCTTTTTTTTTGTGTTTATTTGTGAAATGAATTAAAGTAATGGAGATTTCACAGTTTGCTCACTAAACATTTATAGAACATATTGATGTATTGTTCTCTTCAATTCATTCATTAAATTTTCTTTACCTGGTCTAGAAAAGGTCTTTAAGTCTTTAGTTTACTTTCATAAAACCTCCAGTAACCCTGCGTGTATGTTTTGAAATGGTTTGCAACCTTGTTTCTACTGAATTACAGTCAAAAACTTCTTGAGGAATTGAATGGAAAGCATCATTGTAATGTTTATTTCCTCTCTTTCCAGCCGTGTTGTCCGCAAGTCCATCGCCAGAGTCCTCACAGTTATTAACCAGACACAGAAGGAGAATCTGAGGAAGTTTTACAAGGTCAGTTTAATGCAACTGAAATGCGTTCATGCACACGTATGCTAAGATGCTCTTTTGCTGCTGGTAACACCTTGAAGTCATTGTGTAATTTTTAGATGAAGTCTAGTTTAAAGCTAAAGGGAAAGCCTGTTCAAATAGTCTTGACACCAAAATTGTCTTCTAGACAAATACATTTAGGAGAGTTTGATCGAGTTGACGCTTAATAAACAGCAGTGTTTGTGTTTAAGTGGGAAACTGTAATGACCATTAGGGTCATGTTGCTTTCATTATTGTATTCAGGCAACAGAGTCCGTTTAGACTCCAGCAAGACGATCACCCAGCACTCCTCCTGCTAAAGTGGAGCTAGTGTGAATAGTCTCTTGCTAAAAAATATGACTGTTCACAGCGGAGTCTTTAAATAACGCTCATCTGCTGTGAGCAGCCGACAAAACCTTTATATCCTGTCATTTAATGAACTAAAGCTGTAGTCCAATTCGAAAAGACAGTTTACTGGACAACCCAGTTACTTTGTCTTAATGTATGTTAATACTTGTAGTGTTTTAGCCATTTATTAAAATTTAACACCTAGTCTTTAGTTTAAAAAAAAAAAAATTCCATGTATATTTTTAACAATATACTTTGCATTGTATTACCTGCCATTCATTTTTTTTATTTATTTTTTTTAATAACTGATTTTTGGCATATTGATACCATCTCTGAATCGACCCTTTTCATTTTTCTGGGTTTCTCAGAAGCAAAAGTCATCTCAACAAATATAGTTTTTGTATTCCCATTTGTTATAATAGAAAAAGAAGAAAAATCTACAGTAGGTTTTCTATTTGTGAGATTATAATCAGAAGAGAGAAAGATGTTAACTTTGCTGTCACTTCCTCAGCCATATTCGAGAAACGGCAGCATTAACTTGTTTTCTGAAATGAAGTGCCAAGGTTAATATAATGCAAAGTATAGTGTTATAAATTTACATAAAAAACAAAAAAACACAGAATGATTTTAAATTTAAAAATGCACTATAAAAGTATAATTACATTTTTAAAAATTTAGATTTGTTAACTGTGGAAACAGTCATCATAGTTTGTGAAAAGGGTCCATGTACTTTTATTATGGAAGGTTTTATAGCTGATGTGTTGATTTAATGAATGTTCAAGTCTGATCAATCTCCACACTTCCTGTTCTCTTCCAGCTGCTTCCTGTATTATCTGTCTAGTAGATTCTAATAGTCTGTTCTGTTCATTTTCAGGGTAAGAAGTACAAGCCTTTGGACCTGAGGCCCAAGAAGACGCGCGCCATCCGTCGTCAGCTGACAAAACACGAGCAGAACCTGATGACCAAGAAGATGCAGAGGAAGTCCCGCCTCTACTCCATCCGCAAGTTCGCCGTCAAGGCATGAGAGCCTGTACTGTTGTTTTTCACTGAAAAAATAAACACCCCACCCTGGAATTAAGACGCCCGAGTCTGTTTGTGTCTCTGAAGCAGGAATAGGGGTTCTTGGGGGAATGATTGATTGGGAATTAGAGTGCTAGGGTACTGTTGTTATTATTATCTGTTTTTGACATTAGTTGGAACCGGGATGGTCAGAGTGTTTTTTCCACTGGATGTCTCTGCATTACAGCTCTGAAAATGTTAGATTTGAGTGACTTGGAGTAACTAAACATTTAAGAAAAAAAAACAATCTAAAACTAAATTTGGGGTAGCCTTAAGGGTTTGTCTATGGTTTTTAACTGTAAAAGATACTATGGCACTCAAACAAACTTGAATTCTTCTTTGAATTTGATTTTATTTATTTATTTTTTTTTTTACAATTTTCTTTTAAGATGTATGTGCAGCTAATCCTGTCTACAAATACTTTTAGAAAGTTTCTACTTATAGTTAGGTAAACCTAATTATCATGTGTGATGAAGTGATTTTGTTTGTGGAAAAAATAGTTTTGTAATATGCTTTATGCATGACAGAAAACAAGGGATAATTTAGATATTCTATTGACAATCCTAAATTTTAAAACCCTTATTTTAAATTTTAAATGTTTTTTTTTTTAAAGGTTTATACATTGTATGTTTTTAATAGTAAATAATATTAAAATAAATATTGCCCAGATATTAAATTATTTTAAATTTAAATTGGCTCTCAAAACTGTAACATAATACAATTTTGAAAATAAAAAAGGAACATTTAATGGTATAATGTAAAGTTTGATACAAAACGTTACAATTTGAGAAATAACCTGTTTCCTTTATATCACACCTAATATTTTTCATATACCGCAATGGGTCTTATGGGTCTTAATACATGAAAATATATAATATTATAAAATTTATAATACTTCCCTTTGTATAGTATCATTAAAATCAATAATGTGAGAGATTTCCATCGTACAAAAAGAGTCTGTTTTGCTGCTTGATGTTGCAAACTGCTATTTATTACACTTTAATTTATTACCATAAACACTAGTTTGCAGTGAAAATAGTAAATAATTAATCAGAAATCTCACACATTGGCAGACAATGGCTTACTTTTGCATTGAAAAACATGCATACAAACTTCCAAAAATCACAAACTACTGTAAATGTTATGACATTGTGGTGGTTTTCACAGATGCTCATCTCATAAATACAATCATTCAGACATGCAGAAGGGCACATAACATTCACTGAGGTCGTGTGTGTCGGTGGGTTTGTACTGCTGATTATCTGGATGCAGTTCCAGCTGCTTTCATTCACTGTGGGTCACAATGTACTGACCATCTTCATGGTCACTCCAGCTGTAAGCTGTCATCTTTACTGTCCTGCTCTGTGTTTAAACTCCTGCATCTCTCACTTCTGGCCACTGTGCTGTTTTCTTCATCCTCTTCATCCACATCCAGCTGCTCAGAACCGCTGGTGAGAGGCTTCCCATCAGGAGTGAACACACAGCCGTATGCCGAGTCCTTGTGACCCTAAAAACACAAACACACACATCGTGAAGCTTGTGATGTCATAATGCTAAACATGTGACCAGTCAAAGGTTCTCAATCACCTGCAGCCTCTTCAGACAGACTCCAGTGCTCACATCCCAGATCCTCACCTGATAAACAAACATCAGTATTAAGCTATGTAACACAGACTGTGTGAATGAACGTGTGTGTGTGTGTGTTTGTTTTACCATGTCGCCTTCAGCAGTGGATGCTAAAACCAGTCCGTCTCTGGAGAAAGCCAGACTTCTGACCCACACGCGCTCACAACCTCCCAACACAAACAGACACACGCGACGCATCGGTAACCAAACACGCACTGTGCCATCCCATGATCCTGAGGCCTAAACGCACACATACATCAATATACTAGCGGTCAAAACTTTGGAATAATTAAGATTGTTTTTTTAATTTTAAATTTTTTTTAATGATTTTTAAGTCTCTTTTGCTCACCAAGGATGCATTTATTTGATCAAAAATACAGTAAAAACAGTAACATTTTTCAATATTATTACAGTTAAAAATAACTGTTTTCTATTTAAATATATTTAAAAATGTAATTTATTCCTGTGATGCGAAGCTGAATTTTCAGCATCATTCCTCAAGTCTTCAGTGTCACATGATCCTTTAGAAATCATTCTAATATGCTGATTTGCTGATCAGAAAACATGTATTATTATTAATGTTGAAAACAGTTGTGCTGCCTCATATACTGTGATACATTAGCATTCAAAATGTTTGAAATTATTACTTTAATACATGTATAAAAATTCTATTTTTAAATAAATGCTGTTCTTTTGAACTTTTACAAAAAAATTGAATTTTTGAATTCAACATTAATAATACATGTTTTTGAGCAGCAAATCAGCATATTAGAATGATGTCTGAAGGATCATGTGACACTGAAGACTGGAGTAATGATGCTGAAAATTCAGCTTTGATCACATGAATAAATTACATTTGAAAACATTCAAATAGAAAATGGTTATTTTAAATTGTAATTATATTTTACAGTATTACTGATTTTACTGTATTTTTGATCAAATAAATGCAGCCTCTGTGAGCAGAAGAGACTTCTTTTTTTATCCTGAATCAAACATCAAAGCTCATTCTCAACAACAGATCTGTTTTGTGATCTCACCAGCATCCCACTAACAGAGAAACAGACACAGGCCACGTTTCCCATGTGCCCCTGTAATGTCACAACCTCTTTTTCCTCCTGAAGTTTCCAGACTCTCACGGTCCGATCCCAGGAGCCCGTGGCCTGAACCGACAGAAAGAGGAGGTGATGCAGCTCATGCGGACCAGAGCAAAACAAAGGGCAGAGTGAGAACATGATTCATACCACACACTGGGAGCCTGAGGAGAAGGCGCTGCTCTGGACAGCTGCAGTGTGACCCCGCAGATCCTCCACCATCTCACCGCTCTGGAACATCAAACAACACAAACATTACTGGACAGAGAGCTAAAACACCTGTTACTACATAAACAGACTGCAAGATTTTTGTCTTTGGTTCATGTTTTAGGTTAGGAATATGAAAAAACTCTTAACTGTTGTGTTATGGATATGAACGATTCCTAGGGATTTTTTTAAACTTTTATGGGGTTACAAGTGGATGCTAAGGGATTTAATTTTTTTTTTTTTTTTTTTTTTTAGAGCTGTCAAAATGTTAGATATTAATTAAATAAGCTTGAAATAATATTTAGACTATTTTCTTTCTAGTCAGAAATCATTGTTTTTATAATTTTTATTATATATTTATATTTTTAATAGCTTTTATTTTAATAACAATTCTGTTTTTATTTTTAAAGATGTATGTTTTGTTTTCATATTTTTTATTACATATTTATATAATAGCAAATATTATTTGTATTAATTTTCAAATAATAATTTTCAGGATAATATTTAAATTAGGTTCAGTTTTAAAAGAGTAACAAAATAGATATTTAAAAAATAATAAATAAGAACATATAAGAATTATATAATATCAAGTATAATATATAATATAAATACAAAATTAACAAACTATATAATAACTAAGTATAATATATATATATACATATAAAATATTAACAAAAATGAAAATAATATTTATTAGACAAATTATAATATATTAACAGATCCAATTATAATTCTAATAATAAATATTTTAAATTATTACATTTTATAAACAACATTTTCTCTATAATATCACGCTTAATATTTTTCTCACACGATAAAAATGGCTGTTTAATCATGAAATATATATATATATATATATATAATACTATAAAATATATATTTTATTTTATTTTTGGAAGTCAAGAACCACTCAAATTGTCAAAATCTGAATATGATGTTGAAAGGGTAGTGTTTGTATTATTTGTTTAAATACATGCGTCTATTTCTGTGTGTTTTTAAAAGGGGAAGTGTTTGTTTCATTTGGTTAAATACATATGCCTCTCTATTTTTTGTTAGACCCTGTAAAAGTCTTTAAAAAGGGAAGTGTTTGTTTCAGTTCCTGATCTACTATAGTACTGTAAAAGGACATGTTTGTTTGTCACCTGAACTCTCCAGATTAGTACTCTATTGTCCCATCCACCTGAAACCAGCCACTGACCGTCCGGACTGAAGCTCACCGTCTCCACACTCCCACTGTGAGCTGACAATCAGCAACATTAACTGGAGTTAAGTTTGACTGAAACTGTGGCTATCATAGCATATTTCTGTAAGGATGATTTAACAAATACAAAACAAACAATGATGATGATTGTTGCTGCGGCTTCTGAAGCTGTGAATCATTTGATGGATCAGTATTAGAGTTTATTTGAGTCATGATGAAGTGAAACGCACCTGTCAGTATGTGTGTGCATTCAGAGCTGGAGCGGCTCCAGATTCTGACGGTACGGTCGTGAGATGCGCTCGCAAACAGCTGACCATCCCAGGAGAAAACACATGATTTCACTGGACCTGCGTGTTCATGTCAATACAAATAATAAAAGCAAGAAAATTAAATATAACCGACTTCTACATGCCATACATTGCACCACTGGATGGATTTGTTACTGCTTTTGTATATTTTTGCTCTTTTGTAAGTGTTGTATATTCGAGATTTTCTGGTCTCTATGAATTTGTTTATAGTATGTGGCCCTGGATTTTGTCTTTTCTCTGTGTTTATGAGCTTTGCCAATAAAACCCTGCAAGCAAAACTACACTCCTCTATTATGAATGACACTACCTATTTTGATATTTATATATGGAAGTTTTTTTTTTTTAACTCCAGTAAATATATTTTTTCACAATAGGCTTACTAACATATTATTTATTCCACATGTCCCCAGTTAATCATGTTGAACATTTTGTGACAACATGCCCCACTATATGGGGTAGGTTGTTAAAGCCGAATCTGACATTAAACAGGCAATATTTCAAGTTTTTAAGGGTCTAACCCATGACTTTATTCCTGGTATCATTTAGCAGTTACACAACAGAAAATTCTTGCGTTGTGCATTTGATAATCTTTCATGACATGTTTAGGCTGCACGTCTTTTTTCCACGGTGATGCTGCAGTATGAGTAATGATATATTTTATGAGTCAGCTTAGCTAGCAAGTTTTTACCTTGAAATATAAGTTTCAGAATCAATCTGATGGTACACTACTTCTAATAAAGAGAAAACGTCTGTTCTGCCTGTATGTGATTTTGGTAAGCGCGTACAAAATTCCGCGAAAAAGGCGCCTTAATGGGTTGCTTTACGGCAGCAACAAATGCACTTGCACAGCCATCTACGCCGGGAATTATTACGACAGTGATACATTTACCACAGCGAATTCTATTCACTTAACTCACTTAACAAAATATACACAGTTACTTTTTAAGGTACCTGAGTGTCCGCTAACCGTGGCCAGGTGTTTTGCACTGCTGGCGTTCCACAGGTACAGTCTGCCGTCATCGCAGCACGTGAGCAGAATCTGACAGTCAGGTGAGAAAGCGCAGCAGTTCACCTGAGACACAGATGAGAGCATAACGATACTGAAAAGACATGCTTTATCGTCACCTAATTCATTTAATTTATCTAAAATGTATAAATGATACAAAATAGAAAAATATATTTTATATATATATATTATAACATTATTTAAATATATAGACAACGAACCTTACCTACCTCTCCTTTGTGTCTGGAAAAATATCTAATGTTGGCCACGCTGAAGTCTTCTGAGGGATGGCGCCACATGTCTCCTTATTCGTGAGAAATCGCCATTTCAGAAATGTCGGAAACGTAATAATTAATCACAGATGGTGACTGGAAGCATAGCTGCAGTGGTTAGTGTTGCAGCTCAGTTTTGTTTGGGTTTTGACTGTTTCTGTATCCAGAGTTACGCTCTCTTGAGTGTCTGAGGGCTGCGCTTGCGGTTTATTAGGATTTTTCTCGTGGTTTAGACAGTCATTAACTCTGAAAACAACACTCAGTTTGAGTGTTCACCTGCCAGTTGCAGTTTTTAAGCACTGAATTTAAGAAATGTGCTTAAAAATCATTTATATATAGGCTAATTTGATCAAAATTACGTTATAATGGTATGTATGCTGCACAACTGTACTGTTTCGTCAAAAAATGGCACCTTAAAGGGATAGTTCACCCATAAATGAAGGTGAGTAAATGATGACAACATTTTCATGTGCTTTCAAACCTGTATAACTTTCTTTCTTTTGCAGAACATAAAAGAAACCGTTTTGGTTACCACTGACTTCATATGAAGAAAAAAGAGAAATTTCTCCATTTTTTTCCCCCCCATAGAAGAAATAAAGTAATGCAGATCTGAAATCACATGAGGTTGAGTACATCATGACAGAATTTCCATTTTTGGGTGAACTATCCTAAAATCTTAATCTTAATTTTTCAATGTCTCTTTTTTAAAAAAAAATATTTTTTATTATAGCTTTCACATTTTGTTCCATTTTTCATTTCAGGAACCACTCGTTATTCCATCTACTCTCATAGTACATTACTGAATGACATAAAATGAAATTTAAAATAAATCATAAATAATATTTCATATTTATAATATCTTATCATATTATAGATATTCAGGAAATTACATTAGCAATATGATTTTAAGACCAGATGTCAGTTGTTTCTAGGCTAAATTTAAGGAGAGAAATCTCTACACTATGAATCCTCTCAGTAAGTCTTTTTGAGATTCCCAAACTTCAGAAATTTCCACATACTGTAAGGAATTTAGGCACCATCCTGTTAAATGCGTCATCTCTGTGCATGTGTGTTCATGCTGTGTGTGCAATATTGTGTTTGAATACCAGTTCACGCATGTGTAAACACTCCGTGACCCTTCAGGAGTCCCGACATGTTTGTGTCACTTCAGAACTCGATGTCCTTTTCCCGTAAAAATGTAAGTATTTTTGAGAAATGACCCCCAGGCAGTAATTTTCCATGCCTGAATGTTTCTGATGTGTTCTGTTTGTGAAGAGCACATCTGTGTTCCAGTCTCACAGTTTGACAGAGTAGCTGACGCACCAGATCAGTAGGCTGTCTATCTGAATATTTACTCTGAACAGCAGGATGTTTATTAGATGTTTGCATGAATTTCATGCAGCTTGCTTGCAGCAGTAGACGTGTGTTAGTCATTCAATGTGTATACGTAGGAAACAATGACACCTTTCACCTTTACTGAATAACAATCACTTTGATAGGAACCCAGCAGTTTCAAAAACAAAATATGAAGTCGCCTATAGTTGATGCACATGCTTTTTTGGAAAAATAAAACAGTTGCAAACTGTTTGGGGACATATGAAAATGTATCATCAACTTGTAAAGGAACAGTTCACTCAAAAATGGAGAACTGTTGAAAATTCACCCTCAGGCAATCCAAGATGTAGATGGGTTTGTTTCTTTGTTTCTTACAAACATGCAGCTTTTCTCTTCACAAGATGTTAATTGATGGACTGGAATTGTGGAGATTTGTGGATTATTGTTGTTGTTTTTATATGCTGTTTGGACTCTTATTCTGACGGCACGCTAAATTTCTCCAAATCTGAAGAAGAAATAAACTCCTCTACATCTTGGATAGCCTGAGGGTGAGCGAATTATCAGCAAATTTTCATTTTCAGATGAACTATTCCTTTAAAGAGAGCAGAAAATGCTTCCCATTTTTGCTGATAACATCAAATTAAGCTCTGTTGGTGCATTATTGGTCCATGTGTATGATATGTTTGTTTTTTAGGTCATTTTTGTTGTACTCTTGCACAATAAACAGTTTTGGTATTGTGTTTGATTGCCACTTGATATCCAGTATAAAATCTAGTTCAGAGGAAGTTGAGCTCTCTGACCTGCATAAGGGTTAAGGCTATAAATAAAGCGTGCGTGCGTGTGTGTGTGTGTGTGTGTGCGCGCGTGTGTGCAAGAATGTTTTGGTGGATTACTTAAATCACATCTATGTATGAGTTGGTCACAGAAAACAGGAAAGCATCTCTCCCTCATGTGTTTGTTACCTTTGATCTGCTCATACTGCGTCATGGATAACGCAAGGTGGCTGCACCGCAGTAACCATTATACCAACAATTATAAGAAGACAGTGCACTGATGGGAAGTGAAAACAGACATTCTATATTTGTTATCTCTCACCTACAAGCATTTCCTTCACACAAGTTAAACATGCACTGAAAATCTTTGTGCAGAACAACAAGATATTTGTCTAAAACTGTCAAACTAAACTAAAATTGCTGTTAGACCAACAGGTCTTTTTTCCCCCCTCAAGTGTCATCTTGTCGCCAAGTGAACAATACATAAACTATGAACGGTCCCTTTAAGACATTAGTTGAAAACGTTTTGGATGATTAAGAACCTCAAGAACACAAAATGCTCGAAGTAATTATGATGCTAAAGGCTGAAAGGGGTTCAAAAGTGGGGACGGTGATGATGTCATCGGTATGGAACGAGAGAGAGAGAGAGAGAGAGAGAGAGACGCAGTCGCAACTCTCGTGTCGCTTCATTTGGATTCCACACAGACTAACTGTGTGAAGACTTCGTTTGTTTTTAATTAAGCATATTGGACGTGTTTGTCAGTCATGGGGAAAGTTTTTCTTGTCGTTTTAATCGCTTTAATTCTTCTGAACGCGACCCAGGCTGAAGGTAAGCGAATCGATTCGTTAAACACGTTTAATTTCGATTCACTTCAAACTTTACTCTGTAGCCTAGTCTGAATTTCCTGTTGTACTGCAGTGTGATGAACGAGAAAAGAGTCGGTTTACTGTAAAAATACAGCATTAGATCTGATTTTGCTCAAATAGCTAGATAGAGTTGAAGTGTTTCTGTTTTTAATGATCTTTTTTCTGTATTTCTTAGTGAAATAATCTGTACAAACAGATTAACTACAGTAAAACTTTTGAAAAGTTTTATGTAGTTTTGTTATTTTATGAATATTAGGCCTACATTAATATTGTATAGACCAATTTAAAATAGTATAGACACCTAATTGAAGATCTTATTAATAAAAGTATGAGTAGTTTGGAAATAACGTGAATAGGATTTTTTTTCCATAAACAATTTTAAAGACTGTATTCCTTAGTCCTCAGTGAAAAAAAAAAAAAAATATATATATATACACACACACACACACACACACACACACATGTATGTATGTGGGTCAAAGATGTCCGCATCAAAAGAAATGTACAAAAATGATTTTATGTCCATGAAAGCACATTAAATGTAATTAAAGTGTCTACTTTTAAGGTTTTAAATATGTTTTTGGAGAATAAAATGTCAAAATTTGGTTGAAATAATGTTACATTGTCATTCAGTGTAACACAATATTTATGTAAAAAATCAAACAACATGCTTATTTTGACTTGTACATATTAAAATATATAAAATAATATGATATATTAAATTTTATTGTGTTTTAAATGAGTAAAAAAATTCTTACTGACAAATAGGCAAAACCTAGGATAGTGGCAAATTATAAAAATGTAAAATTACAACTAATTAGTATCTGGGGTGAAAGTAATTAGTCTTTTAATATGTCTTAAATTGATTTTTGTTGTAAATATGCCTGACAAGACTGTTGCACTGAATGACATTTTAGTGGGTGACTTCTGTAAATCTGGGAAAAATGTATGATATTTATTTTGTGCTCAGAAAAACAAAAACAAAATTGTAATTGAATTAAACAGAAAACTTTTTAATTTTTTTGGGGAAAAACAACAACAATTAAAGCAGTATTACACTTATTGTTTTTATGCTTAAACCCTTTTTCGTCTTTGACCCATGTATGCATGTAAAACTTTGGAAAATTTTATTTATTGTTATTTTTTAGGAATATTATGTAATTTTTTATATAGCCTACCAATGTTAAGTAGTAAGACAATAGAAGGTGTTATTAAATGTGTAGTTTGCACATGATGAGAGTAAGAAAATTTTTAGATCGAGATATTTTTAACATTCAATTTCAACATTTATTCTCCTCATCCAGTCCTAAACAAAGCATGCTGGGAACGAACTAGAAATCCACTACCTACAACTTTCTTTTAAATAAATGAACTCAAATATTTAATTTGAAATTGCCCCCAATATCAAGCAGATGCAATGATCAACATTTGATGTCAAAAGAACTCAATATAATATTTGCAATTTAAAATATTTAGTTAAATCAATAAATTAGAATTGTTAACTTGCAATCGTGCAATTATTTTAGTTGTGGCAATATGATATTCTCTTCCTAACTCTTCTCTTTGTCTACTTGCAGGAAAGAGGGCCAGGAAGGTCAAACGCAACAGCACTGTCATCGCCAGGCCAAGGACTTTTCAAGGAAACGCGATTCCAGTCAACGTCCCTCCTCCTCCCAACCGAACGACAGACCCCCAAACACCCGTCCTCCCATCCGCCGTTGAGGTTGAAGTCAAATTACAAAGCAACAACACTGCAAACTACCTCCAAGGTCCCCTGAGCAACAGGTTCATCCCAGCCGTCTACATCATAGCCGTTGTTGTCGGCATTCCCGCCAATGTCGCCATCTTGGTGTCCGTCGGAACCAAAGTGAGGGTCATTTCTTCGGCTATATTGTACTGTAGCTTGGCAGTGTCTGACTTGCTGCTGTTGTTCAGCCTGTTACTGAAAGCACACTATCATCTCAGCGGAAACCATTGGATATTCGGCGAAACCGCCTGCCGTATCACGACCACCTGTTTTTACGGAAACCTTTACTGCTCCGCTTTCACGCTAGCATGCATTAGCATCAAACGCTACATAGCTGTGGTTCATCCTTTCCTTTATAAGAGCTTACCAAAGCGCTCGTTCAGCGCTTGGGGTTGCATAACCGTTTGGATTGTATTTATTATCGCCATTCTGCCGGAATTCCTAGTGCAACAAAGCTACCGCATCACAGATCTCGGAATAATCACATGCCATGATGTTCTTCCCGCTAATTTAGGTTACTACCAGTGGCTTATCTATTATAATTTAGGCCTAACCTGTGTAGGTTTTTTCCTGCCCCTAGTGGTGACAGCCGCATGTTACACCTCTATCGTCTGGCAGCTGAACCGTTCGCACCGAGACTGGGCTCTTTATATCAGAGCTAGCACGTTTAACTTCATTATCTTCGTTTTGTGCTTTGGCCCGAGCAGCTGCTTTCATTTCGCGCATTACGTTCTGCTGTCTGTCGGCTCAACGGAGAGTTTTTATATCTACTTCAGCGTGGCCGTTTGTTTGTGTTGCCTGCATAGCGCTCTGGATCCGTATCTGTTCCTGCTCATGTCCAGGACTGTTGGAACTAAACGCTACTTCCTTACGCGCAAAGGACGCGCGCTTAGCATCTCTGGATAAAGTCAACATTAAATGCATATTGTGGAACCTGTTTAACTTCCCTAATCTTTGAAACTGGATATTTAATGTGACCTGTCTGAAATAGCCAAAAGACACTTATAGACTACCGTTTTGTTTTTAAATGAATTAATACTTTTGTGCAGCAAGAATGCATCAAATTGATCAAAAAATTTATGATGTTACAAAAGATTTTAACTTTCTATTCATAGAAGAATCCTGAACAAAACGTATCACTATTTGCACAAAAATATGAAGGAGCACAACTGTTTTCAACATCGATAATGATAAGAAATGTTTCTTGAGCAAATCAGCATATTAGAGTGATTTCTTAAGGATCATGTGGCACTGATATGGAAGCCTGTTTTGGCCACTAAATAAAAGGGGAAAAATTTGTGATCTGACAA
The DNA here is from genome assembly GCA_021397915.2 of Tor tambroides. NCBI lineage: Eukaryota > Metazoa > Chordata > Actinopteri > Cypriniformes > Cyprinidae > Tor > Tor tambroides. The sequence continues at coordinate 20,816 of JAFVLL020007649.1, forward strand.
TTTGGACATTTTTTGCAATTCTGAGTTTATCTCTTATAATTCTTATTTTTTTCTCACAGTTCTGAGAAAAATGCTTAAAATCGTGAGAACTTGCAAGATACAAACTCACAATTGTGATAACTCGAAAGTCTGAGAAGAAAAGTAAGTATTGCGAAATATAAACTCACAGTTGCAAGAAAAAAATCAAAATAGTAAAATAAAAAGTCAGAATTTCTAGATATAAACTAAGTATTGCAAGATATGAATTCGGAATTGTAAATTGGCAATTCTGACTTTTTTTTCTCAGAATAACGAGAACAAAAATCTGAATTGTAACGTTAAAAGTTGCAATTACCTTTTAATTTTTTTTGTGGAAACAGGCTTTCATACACTGAAGACTGGTGAAAATACCGCTTTGCATCACAAGAATAAATGTAATAAATGACATTTTATAATATTTTCAAACTGAAAACAATCATTTCAATTGTAATAATATTTCACATACTGTATTTTTGATCAATTAGATGCATTAAGTATATTAAGCAAATAGTCCATTTTGATTTCATGTTGACTATATTATTCTAAAAAGGAGTTATCTAGAATGTTTTCTGGTTTCAGTCTTTTTTCTGAACCAGCTTTTTTTCTAGATTTAAAGATTTTAATATGTGAAGTGCCACGAGGAGAACTAATAGTCGGTAGTTCCAGCCAGAATCGGCTGGACAGGAGCAGCACCTTTTATACTGAATACAAATGAAGAGTCGTTTGAATGGCCCTTGAAGAAAAAGAAGTAATATACTGCCTGGACTGTGTTCAGAGTCTGTGTGTTTTGAATGTTACATAAAGCCTTGTTGACCAAGGCAAAGTTTGTCTGTATATGTTATCCTTGTTTGTATATAGAATCCAAATGCTTTATTAGAATTCCTATATTTAAACTCCTGTGATTTCAAAGCACAGCATTAATATAGTCATTAAAACACATAAAACAATAATCACCACTGTCTGATATTTTGTTTCAGTGAATCTTTATCATGATAGATGTTCATATTAAATCTGCCATACCTGACATTGGGTTTTCTCTGTGTATTTTTAATTGGATTTGATCCATCGTACAACATGCAGGATGGATTCGACCGCAGTTTGGAGATGCTGTCTGGCCTGAAGACAAAAGTGCCAGTGGGTTGTGACTAACTCTGTAGCAACAGATTCTTTCTCTCTGATTCTCATGCAGACGTGCACATACAGAGAGACATGCTGCTTAAAGGGATCGTTTCCCCAAAAATCAAAATAAGATGAAAATTTACTAACCCTCATGCAGGAGATGTAGATGAGTTTGTTTCTTCATCAGAACAGATCTGGAGAAATGTAGCATTCCATCACTTGCTCACCAGTGGATCCTCTGCAGTGAATGGGTGCCGTCAGAATGAGAGTTCAAACAGCTGATAAAAACATCACAGTAATCCACACCACTCCAGTGCATCAATTAGCATCTTGTGCAGCAGAAAGCTGTTTGTAAGAAACCAGTTCTTGCTTTCTCCAGTTGTTTCATCTGAATCAGGAGAGAAATATGCACAGATCAAGCAATGTTCACAAGCAAAAAAAAAAAGGAAGCATTATTATAGATTATAGACTCATATTTTGGCCAGAAGCAATGGTTTAAAGTTTAAAAGCCTTAATGATGGATTTGTTTCTTACAAACACGCAGCTTTTTGCTTCACAAGACATATTTATGGACTGGAGTGGTGTGGATTACTTGTGGATTATTGTGATGTTTTTATCAGCTGTTTGGACTCTCATTCTGACGGCACCCATTCACTGCA